>CABFOV010006785.1:0-15835 GCA_902141375.1 Timema poppense | reverse complement strand
CGTCTTACTACCCGTTCGGGTTATACGCACTTACGCTAATGTGCAATGGTAGGGTGATTGTGAGATGAAATGGAGGACCTACAGTTTAACGTGGAATCCAAACCACGGTGGAGGCCTGGCATTCCCCACATTCACAAGATGTCTTGTCAGAGGTGAAGGAAGGGTTTGGTAATCAGATAAACCTTTGCCGGGACCGAGGATTGAACCCCGGCCGCCAGCATAGAAGTCTGACACCTTGCCCCTAGACCGCCAGGTCACCGAAAACCCAATATAGAAACATTAAGAAAAATAACAAAATGCTCTTGTACATACATTTCTCGGAAAGGAACCCTGAAAGCCCAACACATTGGAAAGGTGGCACTACTATACACATAAAGCGCAATTAAGGATTAGGTATTGAACCATCACCTCTGATAGGATATTTGTTTTTGGGGACCCTATCCTATTACTTCCAACGATTCTAAGGGTATTTGTGTTTGAATCATGGTTGGGAAACCCGCCTCTGTGGCTTAGTTGGTTAACGCGCTTGTCGTGTTGAGCTAGACTGCTGAGGACAGGGAGATCGAGGTTCGAATCTCGGTCGGGTGAACTGGGGTTGGTTTTTCCTAAATGGTTTTCCACTCTCCCTCCACGTATATGCGGGTTCACTTCCTCTAATTCAACCTTCCCAATTCCTAATCCATTAGAGTAATTAGTACTTAAGGCGTATAACCCGAACAGGTAGTAAGATGTGGTGCAAAATAATATTATTATTATTATTATTATCATGGTTGGGAAGATTTAATAGATAGGCTGTTACACACATTACTAACCTTGTGTTGTGTGACCAAAAATACAATTTTGAAAAGGTTTCATACAAAAATAACTATTAAGGATAAATAAAGAGTTAATGTCTTAGGCTAAGTTTAAAGTTGGTAAGTTGTGTGTTAACATTTTAGTTTGTTATAAATGAATGCCGTTCACTAATATTCACTTAAATATATATTTAAATAAAGGAATATTAACTTGCTTATATGTAGCGACAGTTTAATGTTCAGATTATTTTCAAATAATAACCACAGCAATTTTGTCTCACCTATCTGAGGATTTCTGTAGGCGTAAGCAGATAGCACTCTTCTGAGAGCACTGATCCCGATGTCACACTGAAATGCTGGGTGCTCTGGGAGAGAACGATGAAGATCTCGCTCTATCTCATCATTGGCAGTGCATGCCTTGCCGAGTGCCTGGTCAACTAATGTCCGATACAGACCTGGGTTAGCGGCCATCTCATTTACTGCCCCTGCACAACAAACATTGTGATCCATTACAAAAATAATAGTTTTAATAAAACATATAATAAGACACTCTACATTAATGTTAGGTGATAGTTAGGTTAGGCCTAGATAGGAACATTTGTCTTGACTTGGCCTAATCTAACCTAACCTAACATAACCAATTATGTATGCCTAATCTAACTATCATTTCATATTGGCTTCCTTTACTAACACTTACTTTACATAAGTGTACAGTGTTTCTATACTGTCCTAATATACAAAAAAAAATTCTTAATATTCCAATAATCATTCAAAGTTCTCTCTCTTGAAAATGTATTTCCCTTGACCAAAGACCATTGGTAAAGAAGTGAAATATTTGTTAGGTCTGGTTTTTATAACAGTCATATTGTGACCAAAAGGAAAATATTTAAAATTTGATACTAAGAAAATTAGCCGTAAGTTTTCTATCACTGGCACTACAACACCTGAAGTTGAGTTGATTTTTTTTTACCATTTTTAAACGAAATATACATCTTATTTACCAAATTATAATAATGAGATACAATTTTTAATCCAACAAGATCCGATAATTTTATCTACCACAAATCTGGGTCGCTATTCATGACCACCTGAACCCAAAAAAATGGTTTTCAGGATGCTGTCTTTATCAAAACCTAGAGCCGAACCATTTCATTGTTCATGCTCAAAAGCTTGATATCTAAAGTTTTCATAAGTTTACCCAGATCAGTTTGTGAAATTATATATATAAAACCATAAAATGTGTTGTTAAAATAAGAGTGAAAACAGAAAAAATTAATTTTCTCAAAATTGGCTTTAAAAGTTTTGATCAAAATTTGTATCCAGGCATTGTTTAATACCATATTAATATTTAGCACCGCGTCTTACTACCCGTTCGGGTTATACGCTTTAGTACTAATTAATCTAATGGATTAGAAATTGGGAAGGTTGAATTTGAGGAAGTGAACCCGAATTTCCATGGAGGGAGAGTGGAAAACCATTTAGGAAAAACCACCCTCAGTTCACCCGACCGATTTATTACTATAAACAGAATGGAGTATCTTATTTTTTCAAGAAAAATTACTTAGAGGGTACTTTACATTGGCGGATATCTCCAATTATGATCATATCTTCGCAATTCTTTGAGATACCAAATAACTTAAAATTTAAATGTTGTAGGATTCTTAAAGATAAAAAAAAACTTGTATGTGAAATGTATTTTTAAAAAAACAATAGTTTCTGTCAGGGCTGTGAAGTCTGAAGTAATTTTGGGCGGAATTGGTAAAAATGTACTAACTTTTAACTGCAGCTTCAAAATATATTAAACAAATAATATAACAATTTATGGTAACTATATTATTTTGATATTTAACTTATATTTTATTTTTTAGGAGAAATGTTTGTATTTTGGATTAACAAATTTATTCAAATATAAATCTAGAATGTCAGAGAAGCTTCCCATAAAGTAATGTGTATAGAGGCGTTTACCTGCAGTAAATTTGTTATTAAATTATTATTATTATTATTATTATTATTATTATTATTATTATTATTATTATCACCGCGCTTTACTACCCGTTTGGGTTATAGGCACTTACGCTAATGTGTNTCTTACTACCCGTTCGGGTTATACGCACTTACGCTAATGTGTAATGGTAGGGTGATTGTGAGATGAAATGGAGGACCTACAGTTTAACGTGGAATCTGAACCACGGTGGAGGCCTGGCATTCCCCACATTCACAAGATGTCTTGTCAGAGGTGAAGGAAGGGTTTGGCAATCAGATAAATCTGTGCCGGGACCGAGGATTGAACCCCGGCCGCCGTGAAAGACGTACAGAAATTGTCCGCTACATATGAGCGATCAATCAAGGTCACGAGATATCAAATAGCTCAACCCCCTACGACTCGGGAGAGCTTTATGATGCCAGTAGTACAATGACGATTGTATGAATGTGCCTATCATGAGTGATTAAATATCCAAGCTATCATATTTATTAACGACAGTTAAAGCAGCATCAAAATATATTCTTTATTTTTTTTAGCACCGCGTCTTACTACCCATCGAGGTCATATGCTTGTCTACTACTTACAGGTGACCTGGCGGTCTAGGGGTAAGGTGTCACACTTCTATGATGGCGGCCGGGGTTCAACCCTCGGTCCCGGCAAAGATTTATCTGATTACCAAACCCTTCCTTCATCTCTGACAAGACATCTTGTGAATGTGGGGAATACCAGGCCTCCACCGTGGTTCGGATTCCACGTTAAACTGTAGGTCCTCCATTTCATCTCACAATCACCCTACCATTACACATTAGCGTAAGTGCGTACAGCCCGAACGGGTAGTATGACGCGGTGCTGATGATGATGATGCTGATAATAATAATAATAAATAATAATGATAATGATAATAATAATAATAATAATAATAATACTTACACCAATGGGTTAAGGATGAGAAAGGTTGAATTTAGAGGAAGTGGACACACATATGTGTGGAGAGAGTAAGAAAAACCACCCTCAGTGCACCTGATTGGGATCAAACTATAATATCCCTGTCATTGGCAGACTAGTCTATTGTGAGAGAGGCGCCTTAGATCATGTGTGCACAGAATCGGGGTCTTTAAATTTTACATATGAATAGCTCAGTGGTAGGAGTATTGGTGTACTAAACTAAAGGTCCAGGGTTCAATTCTAGTTTCCAGGTGTCATTTTTCAATTTAAAGAATATGATATTTAAATGCGGCTAATACCGTAACTAACAAATAAAATAACTTGGCTATTTAACCCAACATATCTTGAGTGCTAAGACTGTTATGTAAAGCCATTGGCTAAGAAGCTATTTTGATTGACCTATTGAAAAATTTAAAATTCAAGCAACATCAATATAAATCTATTTACATTGTTCTAGAGATGGGTTGAAACAACTTTTTTTCAAATTCAAATATTCATTCACATATGGATCCCAAAACTCAAATTCAAATCTTAGAAAATATGATAAGCATGATAACATTGTCTCATTATATTTTTTTTCAGTTATGATTTTGTTTTTATCAAGTGGTAATTCAGTGGTAGGGTGGTTCAGTGATATAGTTTCTCCTTTAATTATGATTGACTAAGTGATTAGCAAGTATTATAATGATCCTGAAATAATAGTTCAAAATTTAGCTATATGTTTAAAATCTTGAATCAGATTTTTTTTTTTTAATCCTCAAACCTCAAATATCCTTAAAGACTCGAGGAAGTTGAGAATTTGAAGAACACATCCTTAATTATTCTTAATGTTTTTGACAGTTAATTGGTTTAAATTTTAAATCCCAATATTGCAGTTTATGGTAATGTCTAAGTGAGTATTTTAACAATCGTTTGGAATTTTATAAAAATAAAATACAAAGTACTATTTTTTTAAAAGAGTTTTGTACAGATCTTGTTAATTTTTCCAAGTTTTTATAGAAAATCAATAAGTTTCGTGCGAGAACAACTATTATGTGATATTTTTAACACTATTTCTGGAAGTTGGAAATATCTTTAGATAAAAATGTTACAAATATTCTATGACTCTGATAACTAGATATGACAGACCTGAGAAAGCCGGCCAGACCTCTCGTCTTAGTCTGTCCGGGACCCCTTGAAGAACCAGCCTGGCCACCTCCGTGGTTCGATACATGGTCACCCCTCGGCCATACTCTGCAAAGTGCAGCTCCCAGAGCTTCTCCCTGGCCTCCTGCGAAGCGGAGCACTCGGGACTACAGCTCAGTTTGAAGAGGGTCATGAGCGGAGGTTGAGGACTCCATGTTGTCTCTGGAAAACAAAATCAAGATCTGATTAATATTTGGATGGACATATCGATGTTTTTCAGATCTTTCTTCCAATTAGTGCTATGTATTATCTCACCTCACTAGAGGTGCGCTACTGTAGCTATGGCGGTCACCCCACACTGACCCCTCTCACCGCTCCTTTACCTCCCCAATTTCAGAGTGTCTTTACATTCCACGGTTAATCCAGGCCGTCACCACCACCCATAATCCTTTAAACTTTGTCGCTTGCTTCTTAACAAGAGTCAAGCTGTCTCTGATACACTCTCTAAGTAGTGATACCGAGTGCAATCTCGGAGTTTTATAGAATGACGCCCAAAGCCGAAGCACAAAGGCTCAAATCCCTGTCAAAGTATAATTTTTCTGTGTTACCACAGGAAATCATTATTTACAGTAAATTGTATTTTTATTTAGTTTATCTTTTTATGTAAAAATATATATAATTTTTCTTCCCTATATTTAAAAAAAATCTATCCATTTATTTTTGTTTTTTTCAGTGACATAGTTTTTATGGTCACTACTTGCGCTAATTATTTAAATAAATAGTATAGGGAGGTTAGAATTAAAATAAGTGCACCATAATTTGTTTATACAGAAAATAGAAAAAAAATAGTTATAACCACACTTTGTTCAAGGTGATAGGCTATTAATTTTTTTTTGTATACATCTTAAAAAAAATCTAATGAGTCAGAAAAAGATGGCCAAAGTTGGCAAAAAATTGTAATTTCTTTGAATTTTATTTTGATTAAATATAATTTACATACTGTACGCATACCTGTGTTCTTCTTTTCATTGTACAGGCCATATTGTGTTTGTCCCCCCTTTATATGTTTCAATCCACCTTTCCTGTACCTTCTTCCATATATAATAAAATAAATTTTGTTTTGTGTCAATCTGACTTAATTTGTTTAGTCAAATAGTATGACTATATATTTTCCCTATGTCCATATAACATAGTTTAAATACAAGGGATTTGAGCTGTATATGTAATAAGGACCTTGCTTTAAGGTTCCTCTTCTGCATAAGTTCGTTATTACGTTTTAGGTCCTTATGACTTCACAATATCCCATGATGCCATGGACATCATGCTTATTTGTTCGAATTTTTGTATGGCTACAAGCAGGTTGTCTAACGCCTTTATTTGAGGACCTAGTTAGGTCAGTATCTTACAGCATTCTTGTTGACACCCCTCTTTCCGTGTTACTATTTTTGGTGCGCAAAGTGCTGAACACGGCTAGTGTTGTATAGTGGCCCGCACAGATAGTATTTTCATTTGCCCATTGTTGGCACCTCATTAGTCCAAGTGTATAAATGTACTATTGAGTGCTCTGGCAGTACCCACTGGGAAAGGACCGGTCATAGTACTATTTTGTGTTGACACCTGATTGTTAGCCATCTGCTAATGTAATTCACAGACCGTCCTCTTACCATTTGTTATTTAGTGTGTCTATGGGACCTTTCTTAATTTCTAATCAAGCTAGTTAGCTTGGCTGACATTTAGCTTAGTAGCTCTAAAACTATAGGGTTTGCACTTATATTTTTACTAGTAATTAATTTACCATGTTTTCTGTTTAAAGCCTTCTGGTGGTAGTCTGGCGCTAGCCCGGCTGTTTTTGGAATCCAATACTCTCTACCAACTTAACTTCCATTTGACTGTTCCGTGTCGTCTTGGACGTGTATTCTCCCGTGCTACGGGAAGTTCCTATATTTTTGGAGTTGTTAAATCTTTTCATATTTTTCAGTTTAAAACTTAATGTTTTCCTTTATACTACTAAGAGTTACATGTGTTCCATAATCAATTAAATGGACATTTAGTACTGTTTTTCTGCTATCAATTGTAGCCCTATATTATCGTTTTATGTTTTTTTTTAATAATAAATCTATTGTTGTTAACTATTTATTTCTCTTGCGAAATATTTCCCAGTCTCTACTTTGTTATACATTTACTTTGTAATAGTTATCGTTGCCTCCTCTACATATGAGAGTGAAGGAGAAGCAACGTTACACATTATTTAATTTGAAAATACCAGATTATGTTTAAATTATTGTATTATAAATGTTTGTGTATAATAGAATATTATCTTATTCTCTAGAACAATATGATAACTTCAATACTATAATCTTGTATTTTATGTTTCATTAAATTTCAATTTAATCGAAATCACTTTTTAATGTAACAAAGTGAATATTAACTTGTAACTTTTTTTATTAATACAGTTCATATTAAATTTACAAAGTTAAATATAATACAAAACACCATGTTGTTATTATGCATAGTTTCTGGGAAATATGGTATACAACTTTATAATTCTAATATAGTAGGTGTCCATCCAAATCTTAAAGAAAAGCACTAGAGTTTGCCATTTTATTTGAATATTTAACAATGGAGTGTGTTCCAGAGTCCATTTTCTCAATTTTAAGCCAAACCGAATTAAGTGTATGAAATATTTCTCAAATAAAATTTACATTTTGAATATTTTTGATATTTGTTATGTTAATAAAAAGCTGATACAACATATAATTTAATTTACTACACCCACTCTGGTGGGCATGCAGACTAAATGTCATTCTCATATAGTCTGATTTACCCGTAACAAGGATGGCAGGGTTCAAATCTTGGCCGAATGTATTTATTATGTATTTAAATAAATTATTTACCATTATCTCTTCACACAAATTTGGGTACATATACAATAAATTCTATCTTCTTCCTTTCTATCCCATTAGTGTACTTAATGCATTTAGCTAGATTGAAAAAACAACAAAAAAACCACACACACCATTGAGCATTTTGTGTATTTAACCTGTAGGCGCACATATATATACTTTATTCTAAGCCAGAGTTTTGGGTTTGCGCACTAGATCAAACAATAATTTTGTAAATTAGATACCAACCTGTTGTAACTTCTTCACATTGACTGAAATTACTACTATCACTGGAGTTACTGCGACTGCTAACGGAGTCTGCCGATACCCTGCAAATTACATTAACATAATATAACAAAACATTCTTCTTTTTCTTATAGATATATTTCTCCGAAGCTAATCAAAACTATACTAAAATATTTATGGGCCATATAATTTTTATTGTATTACTTATGACTTACAGAAAAAAATACATTAATTTGTATAAAAACTATCTTTAACCCTTAAACACTCGGCACGTCAGTGTTCTAGCAGAACCTTGGCAATATCGGCGTGCCAAGGTTCTGCTAGAACACTCTCGTGGCCGATAATTAGGCGCCAGCTAAATCTTGCCATGTAAGTTTATTTTTAATAACTAGGTGGCACCACACACATTATTCTAAATGTTTATTTCATACTTTTTCCAACAGATAACAGCATTGTTTACATCGTGGTGTGAATATGTTTCTAGTTCATGGTTTTTCCCCTTATTTCTTATTTATATAAATATATTGGCTTCTATTATTTTTCTTACTAGTTTTCTTTTTATATATTATTTATTATATTTTTGTTGTTTTATTCAAAGTTCATTATTTTTAAGTGTTGTTTAGTTGAAATATTTTAGCTAGGCAATGGCTAGTCAAAGTTCTAGAATAAATGACTCAGGCATTTTATACTATTTAGATACTATTGACAGTGACAGCGACTTTGTGAATGAAGGTGATTCTGACATCACTAGTGACGATGATAATTTGCCAGATCTTAGGAATCCAAGTGTTCATAACATGTCTACAGTGATGACTGATGAGAATGATATGTATGATGAAGAAGGAAGACATGGAAAAAATTATATTTTTTAGCTCTGAATTATACATTTTAAATTAATTTTTCAGATTTCCAAAAAAAATTTTTTTTACAAAATCACTCTAGTCTAATAATTTATGTAATTTTTTTTATAAAGCTTCAATGTTTATATTATAAGTGTGATTTTTTTCATGTATATAAGCTAAAAATATTTTTTATGTGAAAATTTAAAATGCTTAGATGTAAATCAGTGAAAATTAGCCCGAGTGTTTTGGCTCAGTCTAGGGAAAATGCGCTGAGTGCAAAAGGGTTAAGTGAGTGGAAGATAAGTAGGTCAGGCCAGGTTCCAAATAGTTATAGATTCAAAAGTTCAAATTTAAAACAAAAATTATATAGCAGATGTGGCCAAATATGACCTGAAAATTACTGTGTTTAGAGTTGGTATTTTGAAATTGTATTGTGTTGCCGATATTATAACTAAAGAAATATGATTTTAAGTTTAAATTATTATCACTGGTATGCAAAGAACAAAAAACAAAATTATAAGTGAAAATGATACTAGACTATTAAAAATAAAATTGACAAAAGAATTAATGTTTGATAAAAATAGCAAATACATTTAAGTAAATAAAATAAAACCAATTATTAAATATGCTTTAAAGTAGTAGGTGAAAAATTAAATAAGATTGGGGTAGAAGGTTGATCCAAAGACATATCACTCTACCAACGAGAGAGGTTTTCTTTATAATGCTCTTGTCCTGAGCTACAGGGAGACATCAAATATGATTTTTATCTTCCTTCTGTCAACCAGATGGTCACCTTGTTAATATCAGCAGCCAAAACACCATTTTTACTTTCCCTTGACCGTTGGAGAGAAAGTATTGTGATTGTCAAAAAATATAACTCAATATTTTAATAATAATAATATTTAGCACCGCGTCTTACTACCCGTTCGGGTTATACGCTTTAAGTACTAATTACTCTAATGGATTTCGAACCTCGATCTCCCCGTCCTCAGCAGTCGAGCTCAACACGACAAGCGCGTTAGCCAACTACGCCACTGAGGCGGGTCTAGAAAATATAAAATTGATTGTTATGTTCTCTGGTAGACCAAGATGTTTCTCTTTTTTTCTGTGTTTCTGTTCATTTATGCATTTTGGTCGAGTATTCTGCAATATTTTGTTTTACAAATCCTACAAGTTTTTAGTAAATATCTCTATTTTAAGATAAAAGAGAAAGGTCTGTGCAGTGCTCCCACACTATTTATTTAATTTTGTCGGATTTTCTCCCTATTGGGAGTTTTGGGGTATCTCTCTGAGATGTAAATGATTTATATTTTCTCGGTAAGTCCTAGCATGCATGGTTCGCAAACGCTACTCACACAGATGGCACCCTGGTCCGCGATAAGAGCTCAGAGATCTTGTCGACCACAAACTCCCGGTCCTGAATCTGAGCGAACAGGAAACTGGTCTTCCTGAACGTGGTGAGGAGCACGGACTTGTCCACGGCAGGGTTCGAGGCTTGGTTCTCCGCTTTCTCCACCAGGCACACCTCCCGCAAGGGAATCACTACGCTCACCAGACCTTTCACCTGGAGCAAGCCGAAAAAAGGAAAGTCCAGGGTCAATTTAGCCGGTTTTAATTGATTTGTCTTGACTCAGTAATGACCATTAAAGGATAAAACTAGAGATAGGATGCTCAAATTCTGTGGTATTCGAGAGATCCGAAATTCATAAGAATCTCAAATACAATTATGAGGGCCTTGACTCAATCAATTTCAAGCAATTGATATAACGATTTATACAAACTAACGCGAGTGAAAAAATAATAAAATTCCAGAAAGGACAAAATTGTATTAATTTAATTAGGTTACTAAAAGTATTCTCTTTGTTGTTAATAATAGAATGGACATGACAAACAAAATAGAATTTGTTAGCGGCACCAGGTCTTAAACAATTTTTTCTTGATTTAATTTTTAATGCTTGGTTACCTTTGATTGAAATTATATATTTTTAAAGACTCAGGGATTGAAATTATATATTTTTAAAGACTACGGGATTCAAATTAGGATTCAAGATCTAAATGAAAATTTAAGATTTGTATTCGGGAAATAAAGTATTCAACTTATCTCTAGATAAAACACTTGGAAACAGCAAGTTAAGAGGTTGATACTATATAATTTTTTCAAGGAAAAGTTTTTTTTTTCACTCTAAAAGGTATATAATATTGTTGTTGCTATACCACATTCCTGCAACCTTTAACATGTGTAGTACAGGGCTAAAGCTCCATATTCAGGTTTATCTGAGGGTACTTTCAGATAAAAAAGTGACCATAAAAGAGATCTCATAAAAACTATGAAAACAACAAAAGTTACTTTAAAGAATTATTTTGGTTATTAAAAACCCCTGACCCTAAACCAAACAAATAAAAGTATTTTTACTCTTTTCAATACATTATTAAATCTTTTGAGTTCAACTTTAAGCTTGTCTTTTAACTTTAACGATTATTTTGACCATATTAGGCCGCCAAAAATAAGAGTTTTATGATTTGACCCTGGATGAGAGAGGGGGTGTGGCATAGTCAATTTTTATCTACAATTGCTCCTTAATTTACTTAACTTTTCTTTCTTGGGAGATCACTCAAAAATTAAGTTATTAGAGAAGATGTTTCCCCCCCAATGTTTTTACTTGTATGTATGTTTTTTCAATGGCCTTGTTAAGAGTTTTAAAACTTTATATTATTTCAATTGTCCATGAGATATTCTTCGAAGCTTTTTTCTTTTCAGCGCAAATGTAATAAAAGATTTTTTCTTCTCAAGAAATTTGTCACCTGCACTTCTTTTCATAGCCAAATTTTTTCTTCATATCATCAAGAGCCACCATTTCTTCACTATATACTGTTAAGGTTTCTTCTTTAGCCCTTTCTCTTTCCCTCTACATTTATTTTAAGTATATTTTATTTCAGGTTAGTTTTCTCTAAGCACTGATGCTATTATAGCATTTCTTCAATAAATTGTGATAGGCCTAACAAGGTGGAAGTGGAAAATATATGGCTTGAATAAAAAAAATAAAAAAAAACCAGGCCACGGGCTGTAAACAGGTCCGTGAAGTTGGCAGCACTACTAACAGCACAAATTATGAAACCTATGCCAATATTTAGTGCTGAATTTGTGCCACAAGAATATCCTATCCCCATAATTTGCGCCGCCATAGTTTTTGTGAAAACATAAACTGTGGGTGCTGCCAGCTTTACGTAGCAGCACCCATATAATGGCACAAATTATGAAAGCTATACCAATATTTAGAGCTGAATTTGTGCCACAAGAATATCCTATCCCCATAATTTGTGCCACTGTAGCTTTCGTCAAAACACCTAAAAACAATGAGTGCTGCCAGCAGCACCCATATAACGGCACAAATTATGAAAACTATACCAATATTTAGAGCTGAATTTGCGCCACAAGAATATTTTATCCTCTAAATTTGTGCCATGATAATTTTCAATAAAACACCTAAATACATCGTAGCTTCTGCTTCACACTGTAATTCACCCCCTCGAAGGCCGCTGAATTTCTTTTCCCCCCTCTCAATACATTGTGTCTGTCTTTTAAGTGAACGTTTAACCCAGCGGTGGGAAAACTTTTGACAATAGAAGTCTGAATCACATATCCCTTCACGGATTCTTCATAAGACCTCGCACTGATTGTACTGTTGTACAGTAAGATTTTCCAAACTTTTACCAAAATATAATAGTGTGCTAAAATTATATGGATCGATTGGATTGGTTTATTAATATCAAACATTTAGGTTTTAAAATTAATAATTTTTTATTTTAGTTTATCAAAATACACACTATTTGGTAATGTATCTCTATACATAATTTCCTAATGTTTTGTGTCTTTCCACGTAGTCAAGAATCCCCTAAATGACCTAGAAAGCTGAAAATATCCACAGTGATGATAGTGACTTGGCGTCTTGGGGTTTCATAAGGTTACACAACGTTTTATTTTAAAATTAAAGATCCACTCCCCCCCAAAAAACTAAGAGTAGTTTACTTAAGGGTGAAAAGAGAAAAGAAACGATTTTATTGTAATTGGCTGCACCGATTTTGATTAAAATACATATCTTGGTACAATATAATATTCCTAACAAATTGGCGTATCTCATTTTCCAGGGAAAATAATTTAAAAGATATTTTGTGCGTGCTAATATTTCCAATTTTTAGTATACACCATGAGACAGACCTGATGTATCTGGTTTCCTTGAGGATATTGTAACAATGTATATTGATTAATTTTTCTTAACTCCAAGGAGAAGGCCATGATATAGATCAGCAAGAAACTACGAGTCGCATGCGGCCTGCGTCGCTGGTTTGTGTCACCTCAAGGATTTTGGACAGTTGCATACATCCCATTGACGAAAAAAGCTCGAGTAGTTATTATTATTACTACTAGCACCACGTCTTGCTACCCGTTCAGCTTATACGCACTTACGCTAATGTGTAATGGTAGGGTGATTGTGAGATGGAATGGAGGACCTACAGTTTAACGTGGAATTCGAACCATGGTGGAGGGCTGGCATTCCTCACATTCACAAGATGTGATTAATACATGTCTTGTCAGAGGTGAAGGAAGGTTTTGGCAATCAGATAAATCTGTGCTGGGACTGGGGATTGAGCCCCAGACCCCCAGCACAGAGGTTTGATGCCTTATCCCTGACCTTATCCCAAGTAGTAGTTATTAAACAACATTTAGGTAGGCTAAGAAGCAACACGAGTCATGACATATTTAAATTTATTCGTGATGACATATTAGATTTTATCTGCTACTTTCTTTGTGTACCAAAGCTATATAGTTATATGACTAATACATGCATTTGTATATGAAAATAAATTTTATTATTTAGTAAATTTAGATTTTTATCCCATGCTACTAGAGACCTTACAGATGTCCATGTGGCTCTCAGGGGGAAAAAGTTTGCCACCCTCTAATCTAGACTATGGCGTTGCTAAGAAGAGAAAAATGTAAGTTTTAATAATTCGTTAGGTAACTACAACACTTAAGTAATTAGTGTGCCAATTTTCAGCTTTATAACTTATTGGGAATTTCGAGAATATCTCTGGACTGACAAACATAGCATGTATCAAATTTGCAGTCATATAAGTAGGATAGATGGTTATGTATTATCAGTTTATTGCACATTTAGTAGTCAAAAATAGGATTGAGTGGTAACATTTTTTTCCCTCTCATTGTTATTATGTGGAAGGATTTGAATCAAATTGGTCTTCTCCTACCATGTAGGGGCTGTATTATCTTACTACACTAGGCTAACGGATATTAATTAGACTATGCTCTGCAGTAGAATAACACTTTACGAGTCACATTGAAACCACAGAATTATTGTCATTCCACCTTACAGCACACACATTTTCTTTTACAAGAAAGCAGCATTGAAACCACAGAATTATTGTCATTCCACCTTACAGCACACACATTTTCTTTTACAAGAAAGCAGCATAAAAACTACAAATTAAAAAAAAATATATGGCTTCTTTTAGTAGTGAGTTTTCAAATTTTATTTTCTCCTATATACCCGATTATATTAATTTTTATTATTTTTGTTAAGAGTCAAGAGTATGGGAGGAAATTAAGAGCTTGGTTTTAGGTTATTGTTCCTTGATTTATTTTTATCACAACACTTTCACACAATCCAACTTCACGAATTCCATCACAGTTTCTTTCTTGTTATAAACTATCGAGAATACAATAGTATAATCTAGTGGCATACACCTAGAATTGAATCCGAAACTGACAGGCCTATCTCAAAATAATAAATTGCTGGAATTCATGATGGAAAACATATAGAATCAATTATTATAGTATATTGTTATAAGATATGCATTATATTATGTAATAAAAACGTAAGATGAGCAATTGTGTTACTAGATGGACTCTGACTGATATACAACACTATTTGAGGCAGGCAGATGAGGTAAAGTGTTCATACTTTTTTTATGACTAGTAACACTTCTTACTAACCACTTGGGTTGTATGCCTATGTACTTATTACGCTAATGTGATAGGGATACGGTAGGTATAGGAAGTGCACCTATATTTACATCAAGAGAGAAAGAGGGAGTAGGAAATCATTATTCCCAGTGTGGCAGAAAATTGAAATGTATAAGTATATTAAAGGAACATGTCAAATTACTATAAGTCTGTACATTTTTAATTTTAAATGGGACGCCGGTAAATAAGGTGTGTGTGTGTGGGGGGGTTAAGGGGTTATAAAAATAAAAACAACTTTTAGCTGTGATACAATATCATATAAAATAACCAAATAAGTCTTAAAATTTCAAATTAGAAGTGTGGAAGCTAAGGAGGGTGAGGGGGAGAGAGGGGTTTGTAAATGAGAGTAAATTCCCATCTTTCCAAAGAAAATATACTTTTATGCATGAAAGAATATTTAAATTTGCCAATTTGATAAAAAACATAACCATAAAAGTTAGAAAGTTTGGAATTCGAAAATTTACAGCTGGGAAATTGGAGGGGCCTCTAAAATTTCCTAAGCTATAAAAACTCTATATGTTCCAAATGCGGGTACACTATATACTAATTAAACCTCCCTCATCCATAACACCATAGCGTAATTAGTAGTACATAAGCGTATAACTCGAACGAATATTAAGGCACAATGCTAACAAAAATAGCAAAATAAAAAATGTTATTGATGTTGAACACGCAAAAAAATCTACTTTCTAATAGGTTCTTTTTATAAAAATTGGACTGTAGTAAGACATTTGGAACATTAAATTTGTAAAGGCATAGGAAAAAAGTTTATACTAAATGTAAATCAACACACAAACAAAAACCTATCTTAAAGTGGATACATTAGATTTACAAATACATAGCTGTTATAGCACATCTAGGAGCGACATAACAATTAAAATAAACCAATTCAAGTGACATAACTTGGTGACCATGATTCTCTTTGGATAATAATGATGCTTCATAGTTAATATGTTTCTGTAAAAGAGTCTATTATT
>CABFOV010006784.1:1514-14691 GCA_902141375.1 Timema poppense | reverse complement strand
CCCCCCCCAATCCACCCCGTTTCAATGACCACACCTTTTCAGACAAGTAACTAGTTGATGGCATTTGAAGATTGTTTACAACTAGACAATTTACAAACATTCGCTTAGACAAAAACAAAAGAGGGCCTTTGTATTTTAAGTTGTCTTTGTAATTTGTGGTCTGAGTAAGCTCGTTTGGGGGGTTGGATTATGAAATATGAAAAGGGGGTTGGGCTGCTACCTGAACCTAGCTTTTTGAAACCATGTTGATTGACTCAAGGAGGCAATTTTTATCTGATTTCTAGTAAAATCATCTTTAAAGTGAACTGTTTTTACAAAAATACCTGCTTTATTTGCGGTGTTATCACTTGAGAATGCACTAGCGATCCCTGTGTTTAAGGACTCAAAGCTGTCCCAAAAAGTGCAACAATCTCAACCTACCGTACCTGCGACCCCAGAGTAACAGAAAGTCCTTTCAGACGCTCCATCCACCCCATAGCGAACAACACTTACCGCCCTGTCTGGCCCATTACAGTTTAATACCAACGCCATCTTTCGCTCGCTTCAAGCGTCATTTCTGCTCGTCTACTGGCCCTAAACTAAGATTTCAAACAGGCCACACTATATCCACATTGTGGCGCCACAGAACGCGATGCTTTCACGCGAATCCCCAGTGGTCTCATCCCTTTTAAAACTAAATATCTTCCTAAGCACCTTGTTTTCGAACCCCCTAAACTTGTTTTCGTGATATAAGGTAAGATACCACGTCTCATACACAAAGAGAACAACCTGTAAAATGATTGTTTTGTATATTCTGTGTGTATACTTCCATTGACAGAAGATGAGATGTCAACAACTTACTGACCAATAATATAATGCATTTCCCGACGACTGTATATTTTCCTAATTTCCAATCTAATATTGTCATTGTTAGTTAAAATTATTGTTCCTAAATATTTAAACTCATTAACCGTGTCAAATGATCTGATGTTCGCAGTCATCTCTAAATTATCCTCCCTAATCTATGTTATTTGTGTGATCGTATACTTAGTCTTTTCAGCGTTCATTTCTAAACCTATTCCCTTACTAGCCCCCAGTAAAATGTCTGCATTTCTTGCAACATCTTCCTTTTACTATTGCAAATACTAGACACAGAATGTAGCCCACTCCTTGTGAAAGGCTCCAATTACTACGGTGGGTCTACTGTGCTCACAGCACTGTGGCTTCAAAGGGACGGGAAAGGGACCTAACCATTTTTAGTTAAGGCCATATATCGCACAGCCTGCATGTGTGTCACCTCCCGAAAATGTTCAGCCATCCGACTGTAAGCGTACTAGCACAATACTAGATATGGTATGGTACTGGAGGTCTACCATTAGCAGACACGTAACAAGACATGCTAATTTATATTCTCCAGCCCAGCTCATGTGCTTCTTGAATAACAAACATCGCTACTTCATGGCCGCAAGTATCTACAGAACTGTTAAGAGCCTACCTAACAAACAATAATTAGGGTCACCACTCTTTGCTGGGTCAACTCCAGGACAAAAACATAAATTGCCTACAATTCAAGGGTAATCTTTAAAACCTTTTTTCATGGGTTTATTCAGCTTACCGCCGAATTTTGTACATTTTATTTCAGCACCGCGTCTTACTACCCGTTTAGGTTATACGCACATGTCATAATTACGCTAATGTTTTAGGGATGAGTAAGGTTTAATTTAAAGTAGATGTACCCTCATTTTCTTGGAGTGAGAGTGGTTAATCATTTCAGAAATTATACCCTAAGTGCACCCGATCGAAATTTGAACCCCGATATCTAGTCTAATGCCTTACCCCATGGGGCCCCCGTAGCGGATATGAATATTTATTAAAATTTGAAACAACAGTTTATATTTCACAAGATGGTAGGTATTTGTGTCTTTTTTTACGAGGAGCTGGAGGGGGTACTTGGTTAGGCCATAGCCCCAAAAGGGATACACGACTGGCGAATTTTTGGGAAACAGTGATATTCCAAGAAAGCCCCACTGCCGATTAAATGGAATATTAGATGCACGATTACGCTCGAACCAAAAATCGCATACAATTGCGGGTCTCAGCATTATTCACTCTTGAATAAAACGAAATCAGGATAGTTTAAAAGAGTTTATTCTTTTATTTAAAAAAAAACGCGGCGAATTAGTTTCGCTGGTCTCGATTCCATTGTTTTTAATGAAGACTCTTAGGTTACCTTACTAAGATGCAAAGCCTGGTTTGAGCTGTATACCTATACCTACCTATAGTTAGGGTGAAGAAGTTTCTTAAAACAAAATTCCATGGTGTCAGCTCGCAATCGAGCTATACCAACCATGCAGCCACCGTCTGTTGGCGAAGATATTTGCAACTTATGTAGATATAAGGTGTAATATGGTCAGTACAACCAACCCTCTGTACGTTAATCTCAGTTTTTTATACCAGAGCCGTTACTTTTTCATTCAAGTAGCTCTTAATTTGTGTTCACGAGGCGTAATTGATTGACCCCGTTCCAGATCCCCAGCCTCACAGAAAATCTGGAAGAGCCGAGGATCGAGCCCAGGACTTCTGAATCTGTAGCCAGGAATTTTCACCACTAGACCATAGAGGTGGTCTGAAGCGGCCTCTTAAGAACCGAAGAACATAATATATGTGGCATGTTTCCATACTTTTATAAACCTTGAAATATGTTTTGGAAACCTTGTGAAACCAAGCACGTATTTTCAACCCTTGATTTTATTCTCTTTCCTCCTCCATTAAAATTTAAAAAACACGGTAGTTTAATAGGCATACTTTGCATCCTTGAGATGTTTTTTTATCTACCCAATTTAATTGCTGATAAATTAGAACTGAACAAATTACTGATAGGCGGCCCTAGGCTTAAGAACTGGATTTCCACTAACGTTCGAGGTTCGAATCTCTGCAGGGTGTACTATGGGTGGTTTTTCACCCGCGATTTATCACTTTATCTATGCTAATGTGGAGTAAACTTCCTCAAATACTATCATCTACATCCCAGGCATTAAAGTCATTCGACCAGCAACATTTTATTGCACAATTTCAACAAGTGTATAATTTATTAATTATAAGCTATAAAGAGTGATCAATATTAAGATAAACTACAAAGTAATTGGTGTATGGGGCTGAAATATAGTCTAACAAAACAATTATATGAGGTGTACAAAATAAAATAAAATATTTATATTATTATTATTAAAAAATGAATTCTTTATATCTCATATTAATGTCTTACTTACTCTACGGCTTTAGGAATTCGAAAATTCATTGCCACACTTACAAAAGTACGCCACATATTCCTATCTTGAGCTAATTCTATCCAGTCTATCTCATTACACTCTATCTCTCTCAGGTCTATCCAAATGTTATCCTCCATCTGCGTCTGGGTCTTCCTGGTGGTCTTTTCCCATTGGGTTTGCCATTCAATACCTTGAACGCTGTTCTAGATACTCCCATTCGCGCTGCGTGACCTGTCCACCGTAACCCGCGAGATTTTATTACCCTAACAATGTCTAGTGATGAGTACAGGGTATGGAGCTCATCATTATGTAGCCTTCTCCACTACCCACTATCTTCATCCATTTTTGGATCAAATATCTTCCTAAACACCCTGATTTTGATCAATATAAATTTATTTTTATCATTTCATATGAATGTCTAGTTAAACTAAATTTTAGCCCCATACATTAATTACTTTACCTAAACAATAGTACGCAAAAAGCATAAAATAGCAGTTTGACCCCTTTTAACTCTTAAAATGTATTTTTTAAACCAATGAATCACTATTTATAGCTCATACTTATACTTGTTGAAATTGTGGAATACAATTTTGATGTAAAAATGAACTAAAATCAAGGGGGGCGAAGAGCGGTTGGTAGATGTGGTCCTAGAAATCTGACCCATTACCCCCCTCACCCAAAGTGTCAACTTTATATATAAAACTATCCTTTCAATGCATTGAATGGAAAATGAAGATAGATAGGCTTCTTTCACAATATTATTATTATTATTATTATTATTATTAGCACCGCGTCTTACTACCCGTTCGGGTTATACGCACTTACGCTAATGTGTAATGGTAGGGTGATTGCGGGATGAAATGGAGGACCTACAGTTTAACGTGGAATCCAAACCACGGTGGAGGCCTGGCATTCCTCACATTCACAAGATGTCTTGTCAGAGGTGAAGGAAGGGTTTGGAAATCAGATAAATCTGTGTCGGGACCGAGGATTGAACCCCGGCCGCCAGCACAGAAGTCTGACACCTTACCTCTAGACCACCAGGTCACCTCTTTCACAATATATTTTTACATTCTGTCCCAATGCCCACCCGGACTCTCCAGATTTAATCACGGTGATGACGAAGAGATGAGTAAGGTAGAATTAAGAAGAAATGTACCCTCATCCGCGCTGACGGGCCCAGGGTATAGATGTCAAGTTCGTCGTCTGGTTGGCCGGTGACGGAGGAGGTCGCGGTTAGATCAGGGCCGGGTGTTAATGAGAGTGTTTTTCCTTAATGGTTTACAACTATCCTTCTACACCAATGCGGATATAATTCCTTTTAATTCTTCCTTCCACTTTCTTATCCTATTGACGTTATATATATGTGTGTTTGTGTGTAGCCCGAAAGGGTAGTAAGACGCGTAGGGGGAAATGTACCCTCATTTGCGTGGAGGGAGATGGGTACACTTTTTAGGCAAAATTGTTCTCAGCCAGGATTTGAGCCTTGACTTCACTTTTACCGGCAAACCAAACTATGCGAGCCTGACATTTAGCCCGCGCGCCCATTTAAGCGGATTTAATCATTGTTAAAGGTATGAATAATTGTGTTGGTCTACCTTCCCACCCCTTCCGCGAAAATCAATTCCAAAATACGTGTAAGTGTCTGACCGCGTTGCTTAAAGTATGATTGCGCATAGTCAGAACGGGAGAAGAAGGGGGGGAGGGGATAGGAAATTACGAGTTAGCCCTTTGTATCCTACAACCACGAACCACCGCCATCCTTACGTGGCCACCAGAGGCGTAGTAAGCTAGTTTTTCTAGGGTGGTGAGGGGTACCTTATAAATTCTACTTTACCTTTAGCCAATACAAATAGCTATACGTATATATGGAGCCCTTTACGGGAGTCCATCAAATTTCAAGCGAGGGGGAGGAGGATCCAGACACCCCTGGTGGTTTAGATTAAGCTGTTAATAACCCTAGCGTTACACAAACTAGTCAAAAACACCGCTCGACTATGATTGCGTCGCCCCATCCTGCGCGGACACGGTGCTCATCGATGTTATTTCTGTTCTCGTTCGACACTTGTAGCGCGGACGGTTCGCGGCCCTATCTTTAGTTCGACTTGGTCTGTGAGAGGGGGGATTTCCTCTTGCTAACTCGCGGCGCATGGTATTATTTTGGTTGAGGCGTCTCATACATATTTCTCTCTTCCTCTCTTTATGTAGCGCGCTGCGTCTCACATCTGTGCAGCGAGTTCCGTCCTACGGGATGACGTGTAAAATCACCTTCTCCCCAACAATGTAACGTTGTGTGGTTGTCGGAACATTTCAAGGTTCCCTCACTAACATTCACGTGGTTTGATAGTTACTGTTATTATAAACTGATTCTAGATACATCTTATATTTTGAAAGTTAATCTAACTTTATTATTTACCTTCAGTTCAATAAAAATATTAACAAACGACAATAAGCTATGAAAAGTTGAAACAAACGTATAATTCAGACATGTCAAATTAATGATTGTTTTAAAATGTAATGTCTTTGATGTTTCAGTAAACGCACATATTTATTTGAACGTTAGGTATGTTTTCTCATTTTAATTTTCAACAGTTTCAAATAATTAATATATTGTATTTTAAAACAATAATCATATACCTACCTAAATAATTAGCTCAAGATGTAATTGGTCACAATAAATGTCATAACTACCACAGGAATACCAGTTGCAAACATGTTAATTGTTACAAGATAAGTTTAATTTTCTAACATGTTCAAAATCCAGGAAGAATGTCTATCTAATACAGTTATAAATAATTATACTACCGTCCAATTATGATATGTAATTACAGTGTTGTACTTACTAATTTATTTGGAGTTAAGACACCTCGTTAATCGAATCAAAGAAGTCGTATAGCGGCTTTTGCGCAGTTCATAGCAAACTTTAGGTGTTTCATCTGTAATAAATAACATTGTATTTATAAGTAGTTATATGTTGTGATAAATGAGAGATTAGTGTTAGAAGACATTATATAATATTATAACAATTGAATTATTATTGATTACCTACTGTATTGCTTTCATGAACAAATACCTTATTTTTCAAATTGAGTAATAATTAAATATTGTTCAAATCATATCATAACATATTTCAATAAATAAAACATTATAAAAAATGGTTTGGATAGTTTTGGGAAGTGCGTGTAAATTATTCGTGGGTTAACATCAAGTTAAATTTAGACAAGAGTAAAAAAAAATACTTGTTTAAAGAAACATGTTAAACTTAAGATTTTGATGTGATTAAAACAAAGAAAATATTGTCAGGACTTCCCATTTAAAATCAATGAACCTCACTCACCATTAAATTGAAACAAGCATGATTTGAAGTTCGAAAATCGAAAGAATGTCGTTCTAAAACTTTTCAACCATCGCACCCCACACCCTCCATTTCGTTTAACTCAATGTGTAGATCATAGATGGCACAACATGAACTCTAGACAATCGGAGCCTCTAAATATTGTGTAAAACTGAATCAACAATTTTGTTTATATAATAAAATTAATCAGTTAATCAGTATGAATAATGGTTTATGATATTATGGACTAACTATATTAATAACATTTTAATACTTGTTATTTAAATCTACATATAGACTAATAAATTTAATCTCTGATGTTGGTCACATTTTTCATAGACAAAATAAGAAATAGGGTGTTTTTAATTGGATCATGTGTACAGTGTTTGAGTAAAGAATTATACGTTATTTATATGTGTAATTATTTTACTATATCATTTTGTGAAAAGTATTTTATCCCAGAGAGGAATAACTAAATTATTGAAACATTTAAAAAAAATAAAAAAATGGAATAATGACATCAAGATCTGAAATATATCTTCAAAACTTTTATGTTTACAATTCATCCTATAGTCAAAAGGAAGGAGAGGTTTGTAAAACATAACCAAACTATTTAAGAAAATCTAATACAATAACACTAGCGTTCCTATTCAACTCAACATTTAAAGTTTGAATTTGTTGCATATATAAATATAGGCCTGCAGGTTAAATTATATAAGAGCCGAAGTTTACCTATTATGGGCAGAAGTTCTAACTGAAGGAACAGGGCTGAGGTATCCTCTGTGTGAGTGTAGTATCAATAACAGAATCATTGGTAAAATGATTGAATCATTGGCTGTATCAGAATAGTCTACTTCAAGGGCCGTCAACCCTTGATAGTTGCATTAGCAATGATGTGAACAAGTGTAGATCCATCCGAATAGTAACAAAATGTGCTAATGCAGCCCTCACACGCCCTTGATTCAAAGGGCGACAGCAAGTTACCCTTCACATGCCGTCGATGCTGTGTTTGATTGGCAATTGTTTAATTTTTTGTCTGCTAGAGATAAAGCTCAAAGAGTAATGTGATCTTTGATAATGTACGTTAAATATAGTGGTTGTTTTGTAGTGTTGTATTGTGTTGTGTTGGATAATTTATAATGTGCAGTGAAAATAAGTCACAAATATGTACAGTAGCCCCATGGCTTCTTTGGTGCTGACTGACAGCTCACAGCTGACTTCTGACAGTCAACATTTAGATATATACCTAAATTTTGACTGTCAGAAGTGGCAGCTGCTAAACAAATGTTTTTGCAGATGATATGGCTCGGCGTAGGGATACATAATTTGGTCTGGTAACTTTTCAAAGCTGTCAGTAGTCAGCTGTGAGCTGTCAGTCAGCACCAAAGAAGCCATGGGGTTACTGTAAGTAGCCTATGCTAATTCGGGCTGAGACATGGTGTTTAAAATGGTTTCTAAGATCATTGGTAGGAAGCAGCTCTGTGGAATCAAGGGTGTGAAAAGGATATTTTTCTGTTCATATAGTCTGTTGCAGTCTTTGATCTCAAGTGTGTGGTAAGTGTAAAGTCATCAAGTCAAGTA
Source organism: Timema poppense (assembly GCA_902141375.1). Lineage (NCBI taxonomy): Eukaryota > Metazoa > Arthropoda > Insecta > Phasmatodea > Timematidae > Timema > Timema poppense. Next base: position 6,528 of record CABFOV010006784.1, on the reverse strand, counting down.
TAGGCCTACTTTTCTATTCAAATACTGCCTTGGTATTCAATTGCTATATATTAAAGATTATTTTATGTTTATTAAATAAGTAAATCTAACTTATTTTGAACTTTTGAAATCAATAGCAGATCTCCTACATCCTGCCCTCAACATCTCCTATCCCCATTAACCTTGGCAATCACTCAAAGAGGGCCGTTTGATCTAAGTTTGGTCCCCCTCCTCTGCGGCACACCCCCTTGACATAAATTTGGGGATATGCCACTATCTATGAAATTAGGAGGTGGGTTTTGTCTTAACTAATATCATACAATAATCAAAATACAGTGAAAATATGAAATTTATATCAACAATAAAAGGAAGTCCAAGCGTAGCAAAATAATTTTTTATAGTGATTGAGGAGTCCTCTGCATAGACTGTGTTCTTATGTCAATCTTATTGTTTCATTTATATTAAAGTTGATTAACTAAGTACCACAAGTTTAGCAAATCTTAGCTCGAGTTGTTTACAATCCATCACCCTAACTCACACTTATATTATATATTCCCAAAATATTTGGCCAACTTAGGCTACAGCCATACTATCAGGGTTCAAATCCTGGTCAGATGTACTGAGGGTTTTTCTTAAAATATTTACCACTATCCCTCCATACAAATGTGGGTACACTTCCTCTAAATTCAATCTTCCTCATCCCTAATTCATTAACATAATTAGTACACATGCGTATAACCTAAACAGGTATTAAGACGCAGTGCTAAAAAAAAAAAAGAGATTGCATGTTGGCATCCAGGTCGCAAGTATAGCCTTAGGCTTAGGCATATTTAATATATGTAATTTAAAAGCTCTCTTGTGTGCAGAGAAGAACTAGATCATTTAGCTGCAGTATCACTTATTAACCTTCGGTGACTGGTGCTAAAAATATAACATGAAGACCGACACTGTTGCATATTTGTAACATCCTATAGTGTTCTAAATAATAATAAAAAAACACAGACTTTAATACCAGTATTAATAAATAAAATATTTGAATAATATTGTATTTTTGTAAATTTTATTTTAAAAAAAGAAGAAAATTACAATAATGTTAAAGTGTTACAAAAAAATAGCTTATTACTATAAAAAAATACAACATAATACTGTTATTAGCTACAAATGGATATGAATGTATTAACACCCACTACCTAATTAGAATTGGTAATACATCTGAATAATTTATAGACCACTTTATAACAAACTTTATTAATAATACATATAAAATGTATAGCATGGAGCATCATATATCTGATCACAAAATGTTTTATTGTTTTGTGCTACTCCCAATCTTACATACAATAATACATGGAGTGGTAATGGCAATATTAATAACTGAATTAAAACAAATTTTGATAAATCTAAACAATATTTTGAACAGAATATAACATTCTTAGATACTAGAAGTACAGATACAAACCTGTTATTTAATCAATTGATGGAAATGGTTCACTAATGAGCTATTGAATCTAATCTCAACTAGGGATAAATACTTAAATCAAAATGAGAAAATCTAAAGATAATTATTTTATAAACAAAACTTTTTAATTTTAAGAAACAGGGTCACAAACTTATGTAGGCCATTACTAAAAAACTATACAAACAATAAGTTTGACAGAGCATTAGGGAACATGAGAAAAACGTGGCTAGTTATTAACAACAAACTTGGTAAAACCAATACGATATCCCAACAGGTTATTAAAAAAAATGACAGATACTGGGACAAAAATATACCAATGACCCAACTAATATTGGTAATATTTTCAATAACTTCTTTATAAACAATGGCCTAGAATTGGCTAAAAATATTAAAAATGTTGGATCTGTACTAAACATATCTAAAAAAGAAAACAAAGAAAGATTAAGGGTATTACTACCACTGGCAACTCTAGAGCTTCGCATGGATACATGACTTCAGCTTTATTATGGTAGTGTATGTCAAGCAGCAATGTTGTGTCGGCACAGAGGCACAGACGTAAGCTGATACTCCGTGGGTCAGCTGTTTGAACTTAGGGTTTGATAATTTCGTTGGCTGGTCATTGTTGAAGCATCAGAGTAGCAAGGGCTGGGATGAGTTGATTAGCTTGCAAAAAGAGCAATACATTCAGTAGAGTGGTCTTCGATTACACTTCTGGCCATCTATCCATCAATTACGTCTGTGGTTGGTCCATCATTATGAAAAATTCAAGTTTTTATAATTTAAATTGTTTGTTCAGGACTGTTCTGCAAAAAATTTCATTTGTTCCGCTTTGATAAACATACAAATAGTATGTTTATATCGGGGTGGGGGTGGGGGTGGGGACTAACTTCACAGTAGACCTCCCTCCCCCCATACACTTAAGAAAATTGACATTTTCATAGTTGCGATAGAGTGGGTTCCGGATTGTTCCGCAAAAAGTTTTGTTTGCTGTGTCTTTGTTCTTGCACAAATGGAACGTGAATTTGACACTTTGTTTATTCATGAGGGGCCAACTTCATGGAAACCTCCCTGCACACACACTTTTAAAAATTCATGGTGTTTTGATTGCCTTTGTTTGTTCCTCGCTTGCTCCGGATTGTTAGACACAAATTTTTGTTTGTTCCGTTTTGAAAAATCCACAAAGAGTATGTTTACATTGGGGGTAGCGAGGCCAACTTCACGATTGCCCATTCCGGTTTGAATAATATTTAGGCACTTCTGTTAAATTAGTATATTTTTAAATATCAATATTTTATAATGCATCGATACTCAAACCTATTCTTTTTAACTAAACAGGTTATAAGCTAATGTTGAAAATTAACTATGTATCCTATTTGTTTGTTATATTTGTAAAATCCACATAACCGATTATACGCTGAAATTAAACGGTGAAAAGCTGTGTTGGGATGGGAATTTTTTTAAAGTAAATTTTTGTAAATATATTTACCAGAATGCAAGAGTTTAGCTGTTAAAAAGACTTTATTGCATAGCTATTTTTAGTTTCCATTTGTAAAGGATGCTTTTGATTTGGTCATGTGCATTCATTTCAATTTTTTTGATTACATTTTTTTTTTGCAAATTTGTAGCCATTTTTTAGAATCTCAGGCTATTCTATAGATATTTTTAATCACTTATTCGGAAATTTATTCTGGGGTCCTGTTGGTAAACTTTGATTTGAAAAAAGAATTTTTATTGTCAAGGAGCTACTTAGTCTTCTTCGTGTCAAAGGTACTATTTACTACATCATGATAGTAATAGTAGCAAATAAAAGGAGGGTGCTGTCAATACTTTAGGATAACCTATTTATGAGCTCTTTTGAGGGGTTTGGGGAAGAGGGGGTATCTTTAGGTAATTTCACAACTGCCCAAGTAGCCGAAACCAATATTTTGGAACTTAGGAGGAAGTGAGGTCTATAAAAATACTTTTCTTAACTATGAGTTTTATGGCATGCAATACGTTGTAGACCAAGATCTAGTTTTTGTATTTCGGACTTGCTTTGCCTTTTTATTGCTTTTTTTGTGCATAATGAGCAAATCAAAGACAATATTTTTCATACTTTGACACAGAGTTTGGGACCTTCTTTACTTGACGCCCTGTGTGACTATACAGGTCGCACACACAAAAGGCCATCATCACTAGTGACACCAGTTTAATTAGTGTCTGTAGTAGATCTAAGAACTAACAAACTAAAATATAATGCACAATAATCTGCAACAAACTAATACAGTTATAAAATCATAAATACAAGTTTTGTTATATTTTATCTAGTTGAGGTGAGGAAATGGAGCTTAGCATAGTGATAAAAATATATATTAATTTTGAAACTATCAACATGAAATAAACACATTTTTTAAAAAGAAATTCAGAACAAAATAAAGATAAACATGGTAAGAAACTCAAAATAACAAAAAATGTTCAAGTTTTGAAAGAATATGAAAGAGCCACTACCAGAAAAAATTATCGAGGATTTACAAAAGGAATAAGTGGAAATCTTCGCAAAAAGAAATCCAAACTGAACCAATAACAAATTATTGATTGCAAAGATAAAATATTGATTTTTAAAAATTGTATGTGTTCATGTGGCGAATATGGTTGCCAAGGCATCAATACATGCTCCAAGTGTGAATAAATCTTGTTTTGTCCTGCCAAAACAAAATGGGCTTTTTTTTTTTAGGAACCATCCGAAACAACTGATAACAATCGTAAAAATATGGGAAAAGGGGGGGTGGGGTCAACTTCATGGGCATGCAATGTAAACATACAATTTATGGGTGTATAAAAACATATCAAACTAGTTTATCCGGAACAAATGAACAAAATATTGCAATCATAAAATTTATTTTTTTAATGTTTTTAGGGGGAAAGGACGGTGAGGCAGCTTCATGGAGGTCCAAAGTAAATATACAGTAGCCCCATGGCTTCTTTGGTGCTGACTGACAGTTCACAGCTGACTTCTGACAGTCAACATTTTAAAAGGGGAGAAGGGCGAATTCATGGATGTCAAATGTTGAAGTATAATTAATTTTGGAGACATATCAAAACGTTTAAAAAAAATAACAATCCGAAACAAACGATTGCAACCATAAAAATTTCAATTTTCAAAAGTGGGAGGGAGATATTGTAAAGTTGGCACTACCAAGGTAAACATACCATTTGTGAGATTATCAAAACGGAACAAATGACATTTTTGTGGGGCAATCCAAAACAGAATGCAATCATAAATACATGGATTTTTTAAAGTGACCTCTTACGAGTAAACAAAGTGTCACAAGTTCATGTCCCATTTGTGCAAGAACAAATGCAGAACAAACAAGCCTTTATGTGGTGGAATCCTGAACAAATGATCACAACCTTAAAAATGTAAATTTTCCAAAGTGGGGGGCTATCATGAATTTGGCCCCACTAATGTAAACATATCATCTGTGGGCTTATCGCAACAGAACAAACAAAATTTTTGCGGAACAATCTGGAAAGAGCAAAGAACAAACAATTGCAATTAAAAAAATGAATTTTTAAATTAGAGTGGTAGGGGGGGGG
>CABFOV010006783.1:6612-32424 GCA_902141375.1 Timema poppense | reverse complement strand
TATGTATGTATGTATGTATGTATGTATGTATGTGTATGTATGTATGTATGTATGTATGTATGTATGTGTATGTATGTATGTAAGTATGTATGTATATATATATATATATATATATATTTGTATATTTATGTGTGTGTATGTGTGCATGCATGTATGCACTTAGCATAAATTATAGACTTTAAATAGTGGCAGGTGTTGTCCCGAATCAACTTAAAATGTCCAAGCTAAATCCCATTTTTATAGACGATATCCTCAAAAAGTGATGAACCGGGCCCCATAAAATAATGTTCCTGGTGTTTCCAAAAGCTGTAGCAAAATAAGACTAGTGTCTTACCAAGCTTAGTTTTTCATTTCCATAAGGCTCCATTAGTAATTTACGGAATATCAATTACCAAAATCGATACAAAAGACGTTGTGGCAAACCCTGAGAGAGTTTCATAAAGCAATTACATTAAAAAACTGTTCATCTGGATCCTGGCGACCAGAATAGTCCGGATTGATTTTTGAGAAACTAATTTATTTTCGAATCTTTAACATTAACATAAGTTTAATACGTATATTTTATTTTATCGGATAATACACTATAACCAAAATAAACTATTTTTAATTATTTAATCATCATAGGCTTTACGCGCACTGTTGGGAGAGTATTATTATTATTATTATTATTATTATTATTATTATTATTATTTTCAGTTATATCCTATACCCTTCCATATTTTCATTACAACTAGTATATAATACGTTTTCTTTGATTTAGATGAACGGTGTTTCACTGTGAATTATTTTTGATTTTCGAAAGCTTTTGACCCAGTTGATAAATAATATTTGTATCCATAAATTTGAAAAGCTATTATCAAGAATATCGTCTTGAACGTGTTTTAAATATATACCAACGAGAGAATGTACTACTTCAATTGAAGTAATACATTATAAAAGTGAAGTTGTAGATAGTTATCATAGATTATCTCAAGTGTAAAAACTAGAACCCGTTCTTTTCCTGGTCTACACTTGCGATTTTATCATATTTCCTTTCTGGTATGTCCACATGCACAGGTCATGACTTGAACTGGATGGCTTATAAAACGCTAACTTACTTGGATATATTTCTAGTTAATATGTTAACCATTAATCAGAATAATGTTAAGTTTGTAATAGTGTTCAAACCTAATCAAGTCGCTATGTTTGAAACGTTAATAAGAATTAATATAAAATCAATAAATAAAATGGACAACGTAAAATATACAATTCAAATGTTAAAAACAAATAAAGTAGGAAATTTAGTATAATATGATAGCTAGAAATGCACCAATTACTAAAATTGTATTTATATTAGTCCTAGTAAATAGAGGAAGCTATCCAAGCGTTATAATCAGACAATCCGCGATAAATATTACCCGTGACATAAAAAACAAAACCTATTTACCTTTTTATAATTCATAGCGAACCACAATACTTATAATTGAAACGTAATCACTTTTAACGAAGCTGCTTACTTGGAGATTTCGAAGCTATTTTGCGAATCAGGTTGCATCTTAACTTGACGCACCAAAGCATCATGAACATTCTAACACTTAGATATCGATGTACAGTACTGTATAGAAAGAAAGGGAATAAAATGAGCAGTTCACCCTGTAAGGCCTCTTATTTATCTACTGATGGCACTTCCCCTCTTTCTCTGACGAGTTTACACAGCCACTACATTATCTACGCCTTGAAAACATTGTCTTACTTTTTGAATTAATATTTTCCTTGTTTCCTATTCTAGATATATACGCTACCACGGGCATTTTTAATTTACATCCTGGCAGGAAGAATCCTACAGGCCATTTTCGTGACCAAGCCAATTAGCCTAAGTTGTTGATGATCTATATTTAAAAAAATACGTTTGCATAAACACTACTTCAAGAGAGAAATACTAATTTTGTAACAATGTTTGACTATTTTATTGATAATTATTTAGAATTTGTGGTTTTTGTATTGAAAGTTATATCTTTAAAACTCGCTGAATAAATCGTAATTGCATTAAGATGGGAAATCATTTTGATCTGACGTAACGTCACAGGTAGACAAATTCCTTAAAACAAATACAAATTATACAAAAGTGAGTCATACGAATGTCTTTAAAGTTCTTCGTTCGAATAAATATGACAATGTCAAGTGGAATAACCCCCATTAGCAAGTATGTAGTGAGAAGGAACATGGGAGGGAACTTATTTGATATGGTGATGGGGGTTGAGGGAGGAGAGAAAAAGGAGAGGTGTCATAAATCGAAAAATATTATTCACATGTATTAGCTAGTGTAGTGTGAGCATTATCATATGATCTTTATATGCACATAATTCAAGTAAATATCATTAAAATAGTAAATATAACATACATACATACATAAAATAAAATACGTTTTCATAATAAATTGTTTTAAGATCCTGAATCCCAGAATACTTGTAAAATTTGCTAAATTCCTTTTTTAGCACAGTGTTTTACTACTCGTTCGGTTTGTAGGCCTACTCCTATATAGACTACTAATAATTACTCTCGTGTATTAAGGAGGAGGAAGGTTGGATTTAAAGGAAGTCTACCCAAATTTGCGTGGAGGGAGAGTGGAAAACAATATTATAAAAAAAACTACCCACAGTTCACCCAACCAGAACTGAACCACTATCTCCCCGTCATCAGCTGTCTGTCTAGTCTATTGCGAGATCGACCCCTTAGACCATGCGGGTTAAATCATTGGTTAAAAAATTCTTAGAAACTGATACATGTCTACTAATACTATTTTAATATGTTAATATGGATTTAGGACTATTAATAGTACATTTTACTTACCTTCTTTTTATTCGTTCGATTGGGCAAAATTAACTAAATACTACCTGCTTCCATGGCCACATGGTCTAAGGGAATACTTTCACAGTAGACTTGACTGTTGATTACGGGGATATCGGGGTTTGAATCTTAATCGGGTGTACTGAGGGTGGTTTTATAAAGTAGTTTCCCATCCTCCACTTCCTATAAATATAACCTTCCAAATCATTAAATAAATTGTGTTATAAAACTAAATATTTCAATAATAGGCCTATAAGAGTTGGAGGAAAATGTTAAATGATTAAAAATGATAACAATCCTTTTATGTACTGGACAAATCATTTTATTTTTATTGAAGTTAAAATGCTGGGGAAAAAAAGTGTACAAAAGGTACGAACCAGATAAATATAAATGCTCTTATAGGAGGACTAGTGAAATAATTTAATGACTACAGAATGGTAAAGGTCAAAGTAAATTTCTTAAACTTTCGGGGCAAGTGTATTTTTAGGCCCTAGGGACTCCCTCCGGTCAAACCTCCATTTTTCTCTACTGTAATTTAGGCTGATTAAAACCCCTGTCAGTCAATGCAACCCGTATACCATACGTGTATTGTGTGTTACATCTACCAAATCGTCCAAAATACGTTGCATTTGTGTTTGTAAGTGAACTAATAGGTAAATGAGTGAGTAGTAGTAACATGTTTTTGTAAAGATTAGGGTAGTAAGTACTGAGTAGGACTGAGTAGTAAGCTGAGTGACAAAATGAGTGAGTAAACGAGTGTTTGTTTTAGTGAAACTAAATAAATGTTTGCTTGAGTTAAAATTAACGAGTGAAAAAATGAGCATATTTACCAAGCGTAACGAAGTTCTGTTTTAACTTGAGCATTTGTCATTTCATCTGTCTGTCCATCTGTCCAGATCCTTTTTTTCCACGATAACTTCCAAATTCGTGGACCAATTTTAGCAAAATTTAGCAGGGACATTCTTTGAGTCTGGGACGAACCACATATGTACAAGGTTTTCCGATTTGGTTTAATGTTTAAAGATGGCGGCAGCTTAAAAATCTGTCCATTCCATTGTTCCACGATAGCTGCCGAAAGTGTGGCCCATTTTAACGAAATTTGGGAGGGATATTCTTTGAACCTAAGCCGAACATGTATGTGCAGTACATAGTTTTTTCAATAAGGTTATCCGTTTTAATATGGCGGAAATTCACAAGGTTATTTGTTCAATAGCTCATCTCGAATGATTTGAATTTAAAATACTATGCTATCTCGATCGAGTACCAATAAAGAATTGTTTATTAATTTTTGACATATATTGTGAGACTAACGTCTCAAACCACGTGAACAATAGTTATTATTTATGAATATAATGTACTATTGAATGTAGTATTAGTTTGTTTTCTATCTAACTTGATCATCAAAGGAGGAAAGGTCAGCTCCAAATATAAGGAGAAATTACGGTAGGTATTTCAACTTCAAATCCAAAGAGAAATCTTAAAAATGAAGTGATTTTATTACCTAAGCGTAGAACCTGAATGGGTAGTATGACGCGGTGCAAAAAAAATGCTTTTTTCCGCTAGATCTAGCTTTTTTTTAAAGTAGATCTGGTGGCTAAAATAATGAAATAGCAGCTAGGGATTTTTCTATCTTTTTTTAATCTTTCTTTATTTTTAATAACGGTAAAATATTTTGTGTGATTTTTCTATTGTTTTCTTAATTTTAAAATAATGTATGTGTGAGTTATTTAACGAAAATGTGTTACAGTGAAGTTGATAGCAGCCGAATTATGATGATCTATTCACGACTTTCTAATAAAAAAAAAAAATCAGTTTTATTTTTTAGATATACTTTTATGTAGTCATAAGCCCACTAGAGATGATTATAACACTAGCAATATATTTTAAATCAATATGTTGCAACCTACTTCCTCATTCATAATCCATTTAAATAATAATAGTCCATATGGTAAATAAGAAACGATGCAAATATATACATATATATATGTGTGTGTGCATATTTCAGTTACTGGTGATAACCAGCCCTAGATCGTGTGAAATCACGTGTTCACGTGTCTCAACACTCCACGGACCACCACTACGCACAATTTTAATCCACTATACACCTGATGAAGTCCTGTTAATGGGAGCCTGACGTATAAACAGTGACTATTGGTTTCTTGACCTAGATTGTTTGGCCGAGGGGCGTTTCCATCCAACAAGGATCAAGTGCTTTTGCTTGGGATTTGTATTAAGGGGAAACGTTCCACATATCGGATAGATACCGATATTGAAGAGAGTATTCGATGAACGTGTCTAATTTATTCTTGAAGTAATATAATACACGTGACGTTATTGACTTGTTTATCACCCGCATCGGCGGGAAAGAAGTATAAGGTGTCTGACAGGCCTCCACCGTGGTTCGGATTCCACGTTAAACTGTAGGTCCTCCATTTCATCTTCACAATCACCCTACCATGTCACATTAGCGTAAGTGCGTATAACCCGAACGGGTAGTAAGACGCGGTGCTAATAATAATAATTTAGGGTTAGGTATTCAGTTCCAAAAATTACTCGGTGCAACTCTATGAAAACCCAAGGTACAATGTTTTAGCCAGATTGGTAAAATAGTTTATCGACAGACCGACAGAAATTCAAAAAACGCTTTTTTGGATTCGGGGATCATGAAACATTTAACATTCATCAAAATTTTGAGTTCGATTTTGTTTTACGATCACAATACTTTATCTACCTGTAAGATATCGTGAAAGTAATAATATGCACTGTTACTTACTCTATGGCACTAGGAACTAGGAACACTGTTATAAAATAGTTAAGATAAGAGAAACATCTTTGCCCACCAAAGAACATCATAATCAAATTTATTTTCAAGGACCTGAATTAAAAAGTGTATATATTTAATTATAGAGCATAAACTATTGGTTTTATAAAAAATATATTTCAAATAAAAGATGTTTATGTTTAATAGTACTATAACTTTACAATGATAAGTTATTTCGTATCTCAAATAGGCCCTGGTTGTAGATAAATGATGAAAATTGGAAAATGTCTCTTATATAAGGTACCCTCAAATTTTTTTCATAAGGAAATGAGAATTTCCATCTTGTTTATAATAATACACAGTTTCTAGATATAAAATTTAATCAAAATTATTAGAGCGAATTTTGAGGAAATAGATTTTTTATCTTATTGGTCTTCAGTAAAATACCCCTAAATTTAGGGTTGGATATCCAAAAGCCTCTTAGGGGTGACTTTATGAAAGGCCCAGATATCAAGTTTTAAGTCAAAATAGTTTCAGCTGTAGAGTGAGGTACGGACATACAGACGGCATTACTAAAACCACTTCGACATTTATCAAAATCTTGAGTTCGCTTTATTTGACGATCACAACACTTTCTCTAAGAGGTGTCGAGAGAAAGTAAAAATAATTGAGTAATATAATATGTATTTTTAACGAAGCCGTGGAAAATGTATATAAATGACTGCAAATGCATCGTCACCGTATTTGATGATTTATAGAAAGGAATAAATATAATAATAATGAAATGAAATGGTGTTGATTAAGATATAAACAATAGGTTAGCAAAATCCATATTTTATTTGGTGGAAATGTTTAAGCTTGATAACAGTTTTCAAAACATGCAATAGGAATTCAATTTATTAAACTTGTGTTCTAGTTTGACCGAAATTTTAAAAAACTTAACCAGTCTATATGAAATTAATATACCTAACTAACTTCATCTAACATTATCTAAAATAAATTTACTTAATCTTACTTCATCTAACTTTATGTAGTCTTCAATAAATATACCTAATTCAATTAATCTAACTTTATTTAAGTACACTCCGTTCACCCCAAAAAGTTGCAATTTTACAATGATTGATTACACAATTGTACTATCTACTAAGCTTTACGGTCCGGGGCTCAATCCTCGGTCCCGGCACAGATTTATCTGATTTTAAAACCCTTCCTTCATCTATAACAAGACGTGTATTAATCACAACTTGTGAATGTGTGGAATGCCAAGCCTTCCACCGTGGTTCGGATCCCACGTTAAACTGTAGGTCCTCCATTTCATCTCACAATCACCCTACCATTACACATTAACGTTAGTGCGTATAACCCGAACTGCCAGTAGGACGCGGTGATGATGATAATAATAATAATAATATTAATATAAGCTTTACTATAGTGGAACCAAGCAAAGTAGGCTTGTTACTTTTCACGGTAAACGAAGTATGCACTAGTCATGGCATCACCTGACTTTGTTTAAATTAAATAACTGTTGTGACTGACAGCATGGAAGATACCAAAGTGTATATAGGCCCTATAGAGGCAATACAGATGCCTTAATTTTAAAAGACAATATAAGATAACACATAATTTACACTAGAAATACTTTGTAAAGTTCGTGGGTACAAAGCCAGTTACGTGTATGTAAACACAGGTAGCACGAAAACAAGATTGTGAATACTATCAGATGGCACATTCCCTCTTAAAAGTTAAAACAATTGCTGCCGACAATGAACATGAGTTTACCTTCAGCTTTCACTCTTGGAGTAGAGGTCACACGATGTATTTATAGAAACCTAAATTAGGTTGCGTAAAGCATTATTATATAGATGTGTGTGTGTGTGTGAGAGAGAAAGAAAGAAAAATAGTGTGTGTTAAGAGTGTATGTGAGAAAGAGTGTGTGAGCGAGATTATGGTGTGTGAGAGAGAATGTGTGCAGGAGAGAGAGTGTGTGTATGTGAGAGAGAGATTATGTGTTAGAGAGTGTGTGAGAGAGATTATGTGTTAGAGAGTGTGTGAGAGAGTGTGTGTATGTGAGAGAGAGATTATGTGTGTGATAAGAGTGTGTTAGAGAGTGTGTGAGAGAGATTGTGTCTAAGAGAGTGTGTATGCTATGCGAAAGAAAGATATAGGTACAAAGAGTTCTTGATTGAGTCTATTTTGTGACGTAAGTGTTCTTTTCCCTTCTTTTTGGCGTTCACACAAGGGTGCAGGATTATCGAAGATAATAGGGTCTAAAAGAACAGGATGCAATAAAGTGAACTACTGGTGACGAGAAGATCGGGGATATTATCCCGGTCGGGTTTATTGAGGGTAATTTTTCCTCAATTATTTCCCACATAACTTCCGCAACAATGTGGGAGTACATTATATTTCTATCTGAATGTTATATTCCTGTCTGACACCTTAGCTAAATCGGGAGCGTTTCTGCCTACTCAGCAAAGGTCCTGGATTTGATTCCCATCATGGCCGAAAAATGTATCATCGGTGAAATGTTGGTTTCCCTTTTCACATTTGATGTAATAACGGGGGGCCTAGTTTATAAGTCGTGTGCGGGTTCAGAAAGTGCTTGTTAAATACCTGAAATAAATTAAAATGAATATTTAGCTTCCTCATTTTTCCCCCTTAATGTAAATATTGGATTATTCCGTATGAGACGTGGAGAGCGAGCACAAAAATAGTTTTATTGTAAATTAACCACTCTACCACGATTACAAACCTTAAATATGAGCCAAAATTCCGAAATGAGCTAATAGGTTGTATTACTATAGTTATCATATGAATTTAAATAGTGATATTATTCTTATATATAAAATAGAGGTATAAAACTATTATGAAAATACGTGTTGTGCATAGGTATCGAGTAATTTTAAATGCTCAAACACAGACTCCGTATCCATAGGTCCATAGTCCGTATCCGTGGTCCTTAAGAAATTATATTCGCTTCTACACAGTCTGAATCCTTAATCACGTGACCGTGAAAACCATTGAGATAGTCAGAGACTTTGCTCGGTAAAACTCTTCGAAATAACACGTACCAAAAGTCAGCTGATCAATTAAAATAACTTTTTCGGGTAAACGTTCAGGATATTGTTGAAGTGTGGTAAATGTAGAAACACATTAAATATATTTATTGCATGATTTGAACTATCAAAACTATAATTAGTGTGTTGCTCTTGCCTGAAAATGCAAAATAAATAAATTAACTAGAAATATGGATGTAAATAAAGCAATCACTATCGGTATCATTGGTGCTTTTATTTCAATGCGCGCTCATATACTTGGTTGTGATTGAGATCCGTATAAACTAGTCCTTAGAAAGTTCAAATTGACCAACTTTTACGGAATATGGATCTGGATAAGGATTCGGGTCAGGACTCTGTAGACAGAGCACTTTGACACTATGACGTAAATTTCTTACGAACCACGGACTTAACGGATACGGAGTTTGTAGATGGGGCTTAAGGCATCTTCTTGAAACAAAATACGTTGCGTAGTAGCAAAATATTTTGAGGATATTTGACTCGAAATTTATGCCCCAACTGTTTATATCAGCGCGTGATTTTAAACTAACTTAATCCTAGATCAGACCCAACATACAATCTTAGTGCTGTTAAGTGTCTAAAAAAAACCACAGTTTTCCAATGAATAATTGAGCCCGGGACTTTAAGATGGTTGTTTGGAAGAGCATTGAGACACATTGCAGACGTTTAAAAATCTCACATTATCTAGAAAGTTATTTGATATTTTAAAATATTTCTTCTATTAAATGCAGGAGAAAATTATCATCAGGTCACTGATGAGTTAAAAAGTTTAAAGCTGAAAAATTAACCAAGACTTACGTGAAAATGTGTACCTCTGAGATTAAAACGAAATATTATAAACCTAGATCTAACCTTTCTCTATCAAATAAAGTCATGTTTTGATAGGGTCATAACAGAAAATGTTAAGATAACGTGGGATTTTCGTATTGAATTGTATGTAAGTTATCACATTTAAAAAAATTAAACTTAAGCTTAAGCTTTCACCTTCTTTTTTGTGAAAACAATATTTAAAAATATCAAACCACTTCGAAGTAATCCGAGATCTCCAAACGTCTGCAATGCAAAATTTCCAGTGTTCTACTATACTCAGTAGGTATACGTATAGCAAACTAATAAAGCTAAGGTGTATAACAACACTGTCAAACATTTTCGAACAATAATACTTTCTCACAACAATAGACGTGTTATAAAACATATTCAACGCTCCCGAGAGTTGAGCACGTGACTCATCAGCTCAGTAGCGAAGCTGACGATTCGTAAAAGTAAAAAAAACAACTCTTCCAGCTCCCCACCATTCCCCCCCGGGTTATTCGTGTCAATGGCAGCACGTGCTCGCCTTTAGTAAACAAACAAAGTAATAAAACATCATTTTCATCACCGGCCGGTAATGACTATTATTAGCGGGACGAATGTATGTTGTTTTACTCGTGCTAAAACCAACGATACTTTTAATGAGTGGAATTATCTTCGCAAAGAGCTAGTTGAAGATAAAATTACACGAACATAGGAAAATGTCTAATACATTGACTAAATATGGTAGATTGGAAAAAAAATAAAAAATTAATAATAAGCGTATAACCCGAATGGGTAGTAAGATACGGTGCTAAAAAAAATTCATCAGTATTGATCAGATTGTTTAGTCGTTTACTGACCTTGTAGTGGAAAGTAAGACCGAATATTTGCTTTCATTCTATGTGTTTATATACATCGTTGGCTTTCTCCGTGGTTTAGTGGTTAGAATGGACAGCCACAAATCTGGAAGACCACTGGTCAGTGCATACAAGTTGGTTTTGATAGCTATTTAGGCGTAAGGGATAAATGTATATATAGTATTAGGTGTGCTGTATTTAGTTAGGCTAAGTTTTAAATTATGTACTAAGCAACAGGGGTGTTTAGAAAGTGTATATTAAATACCCATTAAAAAATCTACCTCGGTTGCGACCAGTCTGTGTTTAGCGCAGTGTTCAAGCATTAGAAAAACAAACCACCGCATCGGTGTTTATGTGGTTCACGCCACCGATTTCGCAATATACTTGATTCGTCAGTGAAGAGGAGAGGCAAGGTTGGGATTCTGTTGGATGCAATGGGATATGTTCGTTCTACATTTGATTCAACAATGTGCTTTCCCCCTTCTTTCTGGAATATAATAAGTTGCACTTTCTCTCAAACCACCTTCCTCATCCTTATACCTTAGATTAAGGCGTTAATATTCAGAGTGTAGAAACATAATAGCTAAAAAAAACTCAACTCATTAGCTCTTGTTCACCTTGATAATATTTCACCTATATAACCTGAACAGGTAGTAAGACGTGGTGCTAAAAAAAAAAACACTTGCGCTACAGGAATTGTATTATTATTATTATTATCACTTATTGTTTTAATGAGTTCGCAAGTAACAATTCAGTGCAAGTCTCGTTCCTGTAGTTTTAGCGTCCATTTCCACGAGCGAGTTTAGCAGCGCGACAGTAAGTCCTGCTAACGCCACTGGAGGCGCGGTGCCAATACTCCCTCGTTCCTTCTTCTAAGATTTCAGTAACCAAATGGACTTCAAATACAAAGTGCACGCACTTCATTTTTTTTTTTAAATATGATTTATATATTTTAAAAGTTGAAGTCACCGGAACTGGGTTCATCTTTACTTTCGATAAGATTCTTAAAAAAGTAATATTGGTAATCTGGGCAGTGTTAAAAGAAATCAAAACTAGCTGTCTAATTTTTATCGTCAGTGAAGTTTTGTTTGAATTTTAAATAAACTTTCTGTTCAAATACTCCCCTGCTCTTGTTATGTTTACTTATATATGTATGTATGTGTGTGTATGTGTGTGATCTGAATCCCAGACTGCCGGTGGCATCTCTATCTCAGCTGTAGGCCTATATAAATAACTCTACATCTAAAATCTCAAAGGCTTGTTGACATTAGATTTTCTAACAATATATAATAATCCAGGTGGCGCGTAGTTTGAGAATACAAAAAAAAAACTAAAACAATAAAATCTTTTCCAACATTTTTTGATGATTTTGTATCTTAAAACCTACGCGCCACCTGGACTATAGCCATGCGGTGGATAGCCTAACGCGACAAAATATGGCTCGTTTTCGAGAGAGTCACGCGTATTTCTAGCTCGTGGAAACAAAACCAATGAAAGAAGTGTATTTATATACTGACCACGCTGTTAATAATCACGCAACTAGTCGCGAGGGCACGCGACCGTACGTAACTCCTAATTCAGCAGCGCACTGTCGTAGATACTTCTTTAGGGCCAGTTTCATAGTCAAATTTAGTACGGCTCAAGTGCGGCGCTACACTAAATACAAGACGAGACCTACCTAAACCAGAATGGAATGGGCCGTTCTCACATAGGAAACTGGCCCATTCCATTCTGGTTTAGGTAGGTGTCGTCATGTACTAAATTTGACTATGAAACTGGCCCTTAGTCCTCCCCTCTTAGGTTGGTTGACAGGACCCCTCCATTCTTCCAGTCTTGTTGCTTTCTCTTTCATTTCTTAGTAGTTTTTACAACCAAAGTCTTGTATCACTTGTTTTATTAATCTTTCTTGGTCACCCGCTAGAAATCTTTCCTTCGATCGTCCCGTCTATGATGGTATGAAGAAGACCTTGACGTCTCATTATATGCCCGATAAATGTTTCTCTTCCATTAAACAGTTTCCACCAGAGTTGTCTTTCTTCTCCTGCTCTTCTTAAAACTTTATTTTTTAGCACAACGTATTACTACCCTTTCAAGTTACTCGCAGGTGACCTAGCGGTCTAGGGGTAAAGTGTCAGACTTCTCTGTTGGGGGCCCGAGGTTCAATCCTAGGTTCCGGAACAGATTTATCTGATTGCCAAACCCTTCCTTCATCTGTGACAATAAGAGTATTAATCACACCTTGTGAATGTGTGGAGTGCCAGGCCTTCACCATGGTTCGGATCCCACGTTAAACTGTAGGTCCTCCATTTCATCGCACAACCCTACCATTACACATTAGCTTAAGTGCGTATAACCCGAACGGGTAGTAAGACGCGGTGCTAATAACAAGTTACTCGCATATGAACTAATTACCCTAAATGTGTTAGAGATTGGGAAGTTTGGATTTAGATGAAGTGTACTCACATTTGTGTGGAGGGAGAGGGAAAAACCATTTAGGAAAACCACTCTCAGAACACCCGACTGGGACTGAACCCTGATCTCCCCGTCTTCGGTAGTTTAGCATATTGCGAGAGTAGCGCCTTAGCCATGTGGCTACCAAAGTAGGTCTTAGAACTTCTTAAATTGTATAATCCGTTCTGTCCAACTTATCTTCATCATTTGTCAATTACCCTACATTTTGGATCGTGGATACACTACCTTTTAAAACAGTGTGTCGGTAAGCAGTGCCTCAACAGTCGCTTTGCTAAAATCAAAATCTCTCATGGAAATGGCTCGAGTTTGTATTAGAGTTACAGACGTTTGAATAGCCAAGACAAAAACTCATTATTGTTAAATAAAAACTTTCAAACAATGCAATCTTCTTTTCTTACGGTCAACATTGATAATATTTTCTTTATTGGTAGAATTAGTTATTGAATTTGATATTGTTTAGGAAAATTAACAGACGAATATCCCATGAGTTGGCGTATGAATATATGAAATAACATTTTATTAACTTTTATAATATTCAAAAAGTTATTTCGTATCGAAATAGGACTTAAAGAGTTTTCTCCTCAGTAATGGCACAAAAACTAGATCTTAAATTTCGAGAAATAATATATCTTACTATTTCTAAATACAAAAACTTCACCCAACTTGAATTGTTTTTAAGTAAGTTTAAATAAATAATATAATTTACACTTTAGAAACAACCTTATTAGCTCTATCACCTTAATTATTTTGGTGTAATTTTGTCGTGACAAACATTAGAGTATGTTATTCAAACTCTATTTAAAAACGTTGTCATATAAAATTTTTACTTTCTCTAGATCCCTCGGAAAGAGAAATATTGGGATCTTAAAATAAATCGAACTTGAGATTTTTATAAATGTGTCGATGTCATAAGACCCCTTAAAAAAAGTAAAAACTGGTTTTCACGATGCCGTATCTAACTGCGTGTCTGTATCTTGTCCTGAGCTGAAACCATATTACTGATCAGGCTAAAACTTTGTATCTTTGTTTTAATAAGGTTTGCAAAGTAGTTTTTGTAGTTGTATATCCAACCCTAAAATTAAGGGTAGTTTTCTGCAGGCGAAAAGGTGAATTTCCAGTTGTTTTTTTTTCTGGAAATTCGTTCTAATGATTTTGATTAAACGTACATGGGCACAAACAAAATGGCGGTTTTCCTTTTCCCATGAAAATAACTTTAAGGGTACTTTGCATAAACAGATATCTCCAATTTTTATCATATCTCTACAATTATTTGAGATACTAAATAACTTATAATTGAAAATATGTAGTACTATGAAAAATTGTTATAAATATGTTTTTATAAAAAACAATAGTTTCTAAGATATTGGCAAATATATTTTTGAAATTGAGGTCTTTTAAATCGGGAGTTGATTATTATACTCTTTGGTGAACAGATTATTTTATTCTCAAACTTTTTCTGTAAAAGTGTATATAATTTTATTTATGCTCTTTGGTGGACTATAATGACCCTTTTCCACCATTTTACTGCCACAATGTATATTATTTCATCTCAAAAACTTTAAGAGTTTTAAGTAAGCCCTAAATGCCTCCATTTTTAGATAAAGGAATGGGAATGTGTGTGCGGGGCATTGTAATATTTATTTTACTAATTAATGGCTCTATGAAACTTGTTTGGTACAAAACTAATAATGAAATTAAAGTGTAGTTATACCTCTTTCGTATGCCCCATTTTACATACATTAATCATGTTATAATTTATTAAAAAAGTAGTTATATCCCCAAGCTATTTTTCTATGTAAAGATTTGGTTTGTTATTGGATCTAAGCCACGTCCAGACTAGAACAGAACATTTCCATGAACATGTTCGTTGTTCGGTTTTCTGTGGCCAAGTGTCCAGACTTGAACGGAAAATGTTCACAAACATGTTCGCATCGTGTTCCCAAATATGGTGTTTTTAAAAAAAAAAAAAATTTACCGACGAATAAAACCGATATTATATTAAACAACTGGAGAACAAAACCCCTCGTGTGTGTGTTTATTGTGACATGTTAAATCATACACAAATTTAATTATTCTACTTAAGTAAAGATAGTTGCAAATAAATTTGACAAATTACTATAAGTATTATTAACTTTATTTACCTTAATCTCTCAAACAACGTCTCTTATTTGGTAAAACACAAAATAAAAATTAACGTTTCTGGAAAAAAAATATTGGGGAACAATCAGTTTATTAAGTCGTATTAGTAAAACGAGATATGCCAACAGGGAAATTAGCAACAGGCAAAACAGGTGCAGCATAAATAACAGAAAATGAGGTAAAAAGGGATGCTTTTAACCCTCCCCTTACCCACCTCGGTGTCCGAAAGGCCTAAGGTGTCACTCTAGTGTTACAATAGACTGCCGAGGATGAGGATATCAGAGTTCAATCCCAGTCGGGTGCAGTGAAAGGTTTTTCTTAAAGGGTTTACCTACGCTCTCCACGCAAATATGAGTGCACTTCCTCTAAATTGGACCTATCTCATCTCTAGCGCATTAGTGTAATTAGTACATAGGCATATAACCTGAACTGTTATTAAGATGCACTGCCAAAAAGATTCTTCCCCTAGTTGTCTCTAAGCACTCGTCTTAGGGCTTTATTTTTCTCACTTAGGTCAAGCAAATATTTAACCTACAAAAATGTATATATATATATATATATATATATATATACATATATTAGTTAGTATTTTTATAATATTTTAACTTTTCCTGTATCGATGGTATATATATATATATATATATATTTCCTTTCTAAGGGTGGCTAGCAAATTTTCCATTTTTTTACTGCACTCATTCCTATCCCTGTCCATAACGACTCCAATCCCCTCCACACATCCTGTTTTTTATTTTATTTTAGTGATCTAAATCTTTAAGATTCCAGATTACCTGGTGTGAGCTTCATTTGCACTTCTTTTGACCACTTCATTTTTCTACAATATGCTAAAATAATGAGATGATAATAATTATTATTATTAATTCAACACATACTCTAAGAAATACACTATTCAAAAGATATATGTAGACTTGCGAACATCAAAACACATATGTGACTCCACTGCGGTCCGGCCAATGACTATGTTCGGGGAAATGTTCACGGAGGAGTCCAGACTAGAACAAGGCCGAACACGAACATCCTTTGATGCGACGGGATAAAAAAAACACTGACAACTGGTAGATCGACGCCGAACAGAACAACAAACACATTTTGTTACAATGTTCTGTTCGGAAAACGGTCCACACTTGTCGCGAACATGCTCGTGTTCGTTGTTCTGTTCAAGTCTGGATGGGGCTTAAAGGCTACTACGTTTCCGAACGATCCGCATTATTGGTATGGATGAGAAAAATATAATTTTAGAGTAATTATACCCGCACTCACGTGGAGGGAAAATGGGAAACCCCTTAGGAATAAATATCTCACTACATCCTGTTTGGATTTGAGCCTCAAACTCCTTTCCAATGGCCAACTAGACAAGACGAGACTAATGCCTTGTTTAACGTGTCCACAAGTGTGGGCATTAATGTTATTTAACGCTCTTATTAAATAATTATTAGAACTGGTGGGAATAAACCCGCATTAGCAGGCAGAAGAAGGGATGGAAAAAGCTCAGTGATAAAACACATATGAGGGGAGGGGAGGAGGAAACAATAGTACCTCCAGCTGAGATTCTAACCTTGACCTCTCGTCCCCGGAAATCCAGTCATATGTGAACCCGTGCTGAGCCAAGGTCATCTATAGTATGCTATACTATAGGTGACCTTGCTTGAATCAGCATATTTTCTACCTTGTTGAGAAATGTATTCGTTATTTCCTTGTATCTAGAGAAGCTGTAAGGAAAACTTTCGTGGAATATTCTCCGAGAAATTTCCTCACAATTTAAATGGAACAAATTCAATCGAGATATATCTAGTCTCAAAGTTTACATTTCATCTACAACCTTACTATCGAGTTATCTCAAATAATGCAATAACTGCTGTGCCATTCCTTTCCTCAAACTCACGAATCAGCTACATAACTTGATGGTTGAATGTGTCATTTAGGTCGGTATTACTCCGGTCTGCTGTAAACCAGATAATATGTTGACGTTTCAATATATTCGAATGAATTGAAAAATAACCGGGCTCGTGGCATAGTGGCCAGAGCTCTTGGCTGCCGACCTAGATGTCCTGGGTTAGATTCCCGGCTAGTACCGGAGGATTTTTCTCGAAACGGGAATAATTCCCATGTTCATCAGGGTTTGGCTACTTAGCTTAAGTTAGGTTTAGATCTTCATTGGCGTTACCCCGTCATATTCACGATCATCATCCCTTCATCTCATCGGGGCATGGAAAGAACCTTCACTTAAAGGAAACGAGTGGTACATTCAAGCACCCCCTGGATAGCGGTACATAAATACTGGTTCATCTTTCGGCTACAGTTTGATGTAGCCCAGACACACCATTATTGTCATTACTATTAATTGAAAAATGACACTTGAACAGGGAATCAAACACAGGGCCTTTGGCTTAGTGGGCCGATGTTCTACCACTGAGCTGTCCAGGTATCGTTTCGTGCTTAGGGTTATTCTTCACTCAAATTTTAGGGTAGAGCCTGTAATGGACGTGTGGATATCAACGACTAATCATAAAAGTTATCATTGATATCACAGCCAATAGTGAGTCGGTTGTGGCCTTTTGCTACCAATAGTGCTAATATATTTTACAGTACATTCTAAGCAGATTATTATTATTATTAGCACCGCGTCTTACTACCCGTTCGGATTACACGCACTTACGCTTATATATAATATTAGGGTGATTGCGAGATGGAATGGAGGGCCTACAATTTAACGTGGAATCCGAACCACGTTGGAGGCCTTGCATTCCCCACATTCACAAGTTGTGATTCATTCACATCTTGTCAGAGATGTCCATGCAAATTAATTTGAAAGAAAGCAATGCCATACAATTAAGTAACTTATATATGAAAACACGCCTCGGTGTCGTAGTTAGTTAACGCGCTAGTCTTGTTGGGCTAAACTGCCGAGGACGGGTAGATAGAGGTTCGAATCTCGGTCGGGTGAACTGGGGGTGGTTTTTCCTAAATGGTTTTCCACTCTCCCTCCACGCAAATGCGGGTTCACTTCCTCTAAAATTCAACCTTTCCAATTCATAATACATTAGCGTAATTAGTACTTAAGCGTATAACCCGAACGGGTAGTAAGACGCGGTGCTAAATAATAATCAAATAATAATATATATGAAAGGCAATGCTTAGGGAATGAACTACGTAAATAAATCGTATCTTAATCATATTCAAAATCAATAATAGTTAACAATCAAATAATATGATTCAGATACAGCTAATTTACATAATTATAATCATTAATCCCTCACGATTTTACTTTCATATATGATTAATCGTATAGCGTTTGCTTTCTTACAATTTCAATATAAACAATATGTTCTTACCGCGTCTCACTACTTGATTAGGCTAAACATTTAAGTTATATACTTAATTATGCTGATATGGTACATATGAGTATGGTAAAATTTAGATGAAATGTACCAGAATTTGCAAGAAGGAAGAAAGGGATGCAACTTCTTAAAATAAACTTTGTTCATCCAAAACTGGATTCTAACTAGATCCTTCCGTCACCGGAAACCCTGTCTAACTTGAGAGTGGCAAGTTATACCACAAGCCTTTACAAATTCATCCCTTTTCATTACAATTACCTGAACTACAAATCATTCTAGAATTTGTTTATCTAAACTTATCTCTTAGGCACTTTATTTTGTTTCAGTAAGGACTTGGTACCGAGGATGTTCAGACCTGTTTAAAAGACTATTAATTGCGATCAACATATTTCATCTTGTGCCTAAAAGGGGGGGTTATAAAAACATATACACTGTGTTAATTGTTTAATAGTGATGGTAGTTGCGAAATGTTATAATAGCGCGTGCTTCTCCGATTTGTTGTTCCTCAGCGGCCTTTGATTATATGACCACTGTAAATATTATATCAACGTTTTAATAATAGCTTTGAGAAATATTATTAGCATTTTTTCTCTCTCTCGCCACGTTCGTGTTGAACGCATATTTATTAATTACGCTAATAGGGTATGAATTAGGAAGGTAGAGTTCAGAGAAAAATTAATGTATTCGCGTTTTTGTGAATGGAGAGTGGAAAACATTTTAAGAATAAAACGCACAAAGTACATACACACTGCCGGGATTAGAACTCCAACCAGTTCATCACCGAAAAAATAGATAAGACGAGACAGGTGCCTTTATCAGGGTGCTCAACGTTATAAACGCACAATGATTTGCTTTGTTATGAAAGGTGGTCGAGGGAAAAAATATACAGTGTACCCGACCTGGGTTTGAACCTCGAGCTATCTTCTATCAATGGTTCAAAACAAATATTAGTCCACCGCCTTTGACCTCTTGGCCATCGCCATCGAGGGTCATGTTGCTGTTGGAGACGAGAATTGGGCATGTTTTATATCTGCTTAACCACAAACTTGCCTGCTTGTGGTGTTACTTCTGCTCAAACAGAGAATAGAAGGCCGGGATAGGTAGTCAAGAAAAGAGAGCGTAAGGTCAAGAGGTCGAAATATTTGAGGGCAAGGCTGTGCAGTCGGTTGCGAGAGATGGCCAAGGTTTCCCTGCGGACATCAGTGAAAATGGGTCCCCGAGCGATTCGGGGACATGGAAATAGTTTTAATATGGGCCTTAGAATTTTTTTTAAACTCGCAATATTAGGAATTCAGACAAAGGTGTCAGTATTGTTTTGTATGGTTTGCCGGTGATGGGTAGATCGGGGTTTGAATCCTGCCAGTATTCACTGGAGATTCTTTTCACACTAGTTTTACCACCCTTCCTTCCCGCCAGGTACGGTGCCTTACTTCTAAACTGTCGTTCTAACCTCTACTAACTAAGCTAAGCCCTTTCCCCTCTACTCACCTCACCACAACTACCTTTCTCCTGTTACTTGCATCATACTACCCGTCCGGATTGTCAGCATTTTTTTAATACTAATGGGTTAAGGATAAGGAAGGTATAGTTTAGTTCAAGTTTACTCGCATTTTCGCAGAAGGAGTGTAGTAAATTATTTAGGACGGTCGACCAGGATTCCATCCCCAGCCTTCTTGACAAAGGCCGATATTTAGTCGTTAGTAACCCATGTGTCAAACGTACTAATTACCAACAAATATGATATGACGAACACTTAAGTCTAGAATAAGGTATTCTAGAAGTCTTGTAGCGAGCTGCTCCAACCAATCGGTCAGGGAAACGAGCAGTTTTCGTCGATTCTCTCCCCAATTAATTTAATTAATTTTTTAGCACCCCATCTTATTATCCGTTCTGGTTATACTTTTATGTACTAATTAATTTAATGGTTTAAGAGATTAGAAAGGTTATATTTACAGGAACTGTATCCTCATTTACGTGGAGGGAGAGTAGATGAACCATCCTCAGTACACGTGACTGAGTTTCGAACCTAGGTCTCCCCATCATCTGCAGTCAAATCTACTGTGAGAGCTGCGTGATAGATCATGTCGCCATTAAAACCGGTTTCTGATTTAATGTTTGTGTTGTTGTTGTCGTTTACGAATACGATCGTAAAAACGAGTAACCCTAAGCTCACGACATTGAGACGTCCAAAAACAGTGTTGCCGAACTTGTGAAAAAAAAAATCTCAATACAGAACAAACCTTTAACTCCCAGAAGTTGATTTAAGCCACAAATTAAGTCAGAGCTAAATTGGAAAAAAAAACTTGTGTAAATAATAAACGTATTTTTTTTTATCAAAGATGTTAATCTTTTACACTATCCGGTCCCGGCAAAGATTTATCTGATTACCAAACCCTTCCTTCACCTCTGACAAGACATCTTGTGAATGTGGGGAATGCCATTCACCCTACCATTTCACATTAGCGTAAGTGCGTATAGCCCGAACGGGTAGTAAGACGCGGTGCTAATAATAATAATAATAATTTTACACTATCCTTAGGGGGAATTCAAATATTACGTAAGCACATTTATGGCCATTTTTCACCCCTCTCCCCTTCTTGTTAGCAAAAACAAGCAAATTGCTTACGTAAGATTTGTCAACATTTTCATTTGTTCACAGGAATAACCATTCTTTTTTCATGCAATTTCACCTAAGTATTAAACTACGATGATAAAAAAAATCATGCAATTTATAGATTACTGTTAATTATTAACATAGATGTGTAAATTAGTATTGCTAAATAATTGATAAATTAACACTGGCTGAACAGGTAAAATTAAAACAATTTAGAACATTATAAAGGTTTAAAATTTTAATTTACTTTCAATTAAAATTATATAAAAAAAGTATTATTAGTGAACGCATAAATATTATGGTTTTTAAAAATCACCCTAAGATACATTTAATCCGATGACCAAGATACTTTAATCCACGTCTCAACACTTTCAACCTTCCTCAATTTTGCCCGTCTTCCTCTGTTTTACGTAAGCATTGTTCTAACCCCCCCCCCACTTGTCAGCAAAAATAAACAAAGCTTGAAACCCCTCCCCCCTAGGGTGCTTACGTAATACTTGAACTGCCCCTAAGTATATTATATATATATATATATATATATATCAAAAGTAACAGATTTAGACCTGCTTCAGTGGCCGCAAGCCCTAAGGTGTCCCTTTCATGTTATACAAGACTGCCGATGATGGGGATATCGGGGTTAAAATCTCGGTCGGGTGTATTGAAGGGTTTATTTCCAAAATGGGTTTCCAATCTCTCTCGCCACGCAAATTCGGGTACACTTTCTACATATTCAACCTTCGATAAGTAGATATGGTTAAGACTTAGAAACCCACTTAAGATTATAATAAAAAGGCGAAAGGCTGGATAAACATAAGAATTACTAGAAAAATAATAAAAAACTATAAAAATTAATCTTAGGTTAATAATGATAATATTTAAATAATGAAAAACACGTTAACAAAAGATACAACAAGCATGAGATAAGTGAGATAAAAAATGAATAAATTGATAGATTAAAATAAATCAATGGATGTAACAATAGATAGTAAGTCAATTGGTGACCATAAGTCAAAATAAACACATACACGACATATTAAAATAATTAATATCAGCATCGAAAACTTATACGAGTGACACAGTTACAATCCATATAATGGAGATTGTTGTTAAATGGAATCAAACTTTGAGAGAATAGTGTCTTTTTTAGTTGCAAACAATTATGATAAAAGTTTTAGAGCGAAAAGCAATGATAAATGAAAATCCAAGTCTTAATGTTGTTCAGTCCCATACTCCTTGGGTTATGTAATCAGCGTTTAAATAAGTTGAATAAGTAGGGTGACGCGGTGATATTTTTTTTTATTTGGAACATATGACTTGACGTCTAAACCAAATAAGGTTTTTCCTGTGAACATAGGAATTTTGGTATTTTCTTTTATAATGAAAAGGTTTTATACATGTTATCACTCTACATGACTATAAGCTCACACTCACATCGATGGACACGCAGGCAAAGGGGCTGATATAATCTTATCTGGTTTGCCGGTGTTAAGAGAGTTTGGGAATTTGAATACCTAGTGTCAGTTGTGCTGGGTTTTTTTTATAAACGTTATTTTAATAAAATGCAGGTATAGTTCCTCTAAAATTCTACCTTTCTTGTCCTTACCCCATTTTTGTAACTATGAAGATTCCAGGACGGATAGTAAAATGGGGGGAACGTACTATAGTTACAGTTATAAAGTTCTATATAAGTAGCAGCCATTAACCAAACTGGGTACATACTTCCAATACTTACTAACTAACTTAACCTTAAAACAACATATTTATAACAAAATTACTTTCAACATAAAATTGACTTGATTCACAGTTAGGACCGTATTTTGTGGCTCTTTATTTTTCACCACGTTTTAATACTCATTCAGGCTATCTACACATATATAAATTTAGTGAGTATCAACGAGAAATATATAATTTAGAGGAAATGCAACCAAATTTCCTTGGAGGGAGTGTGTGAAACCATTTAGAAGAAGAACAGGCTGGAAATGGAAATTCGATCTCCCCGTCACCAGCATTCCAGTCAACTATGAGAGAGAAGGTTTAGAATGAGTATGTGATTACCAATGAAAATGGATCTTTAATATTCATTTATTTGAGGTATTTACAGTGTACTTTCTAAACCAACTACTTATATAAGCATACGAGAGTTTCTATGGGCAATAGCGGAAGAGCCTACTAATTTTGCGAGGAAGGTATTTTCACAAACCTTTCAGTGATCTTTTACATACCATAATCGACATGGGTCCGACTGCCTTACTTTCCCACTTTACTTTCTTTCCGAAAGAAGTTGTCGATAAAGAACAATCTGTCAACCCTGGCTGGGTTTGAACCCACGAACATTGGGTCCTGAGGCGAGCACTTTTCCCCAAGACACCGAGATTAATAGCTCAGTAATAAATGTTTATATTTTTTAGAATACGTCACTACACAAGGGCAATTTAATGTCTTAATCTATGGGGTAATTATGAGTTTGGTAATATTTGAACTAATACACCCGCAATAGCTAAGATAAAGAATGGGAAAACAACCGTTATAAATTATATGCGGAGAGTAACCCTCCAGTGCACCTGGAAAAGGTTTGAACCTCAACCTTACCGTTACTGGTCATTCAGTTCATTGCCACCTTAGACCACGTAACCACCGGTTTATGTATCAGGGGCTCTGTATCTCTCGTACCTCACCTGATTTTTCACTACGACAGCCGGGACTCAAACCAAAGTTGTCCAAAAGAGTTTAGTCAGCCACTGATTCTATGTCTGATAACTTTTAATATAAATATCCTGGGTTATATTCCCAATTGGACCTAAAATATACCATTTTAAAATTAGTTTTGTTATTTTTTTCGTAAATTAAATAATTTCTTGTTGGGCTAACCCTAGAACTGATCATTAAAATCAATACCTGCTTCAGTGGCCGCATGATTTAACGCGTCTCTCTCGTGTAAGAATAGACTGAAAATGACAGGGAGATCGGGCCTTGAATCCCGGTCGGTTGTTTTGAGGAGTTTTTTTTTTTCCAAAAATTTTTTACCATTCGCCATAGATGCAAATATGGATACACTTTCTCTGTTTTCAACCTTCCTCATCCCTAACTCACTAACGTAATTAGTACATGTGCGTATAACCTGAACAGGTAGTAAGACGCGATACTAATACAAAATATTAAATAGGTTAGATTTATTGTTTATCAAATTTCCAAGAAATATGACAATTATAAAATTAAATTAATAAATTTGAAATTTTATATTTTCAACAGATCAAGGCGAAAAATATGGCACAGCTAAAGTTACATAAAACATAGTAAAACATTACAAACACAATGTGAGGTTTGACGTTCAGGGGAAAGTTTGTAATAGAATTATGAAAAGTTTTTACACCAAAACATGACATAACACAGAAAAGAAAATTATAAATATTTTAAAATGATTTTATTGGACCATAAAATAAAAGTCCACACGAAACAATAAAATATGTAAGATAAAAAGAATGTTTTTTAAAAGGTTATGCCAGGCCTCCACTGTGGTTCGGATTCCACGTTAAACTGTAGGTCCTCCATTTCATCTCACAATCATCCTACCATTACACATTAGCGTAAGTGCGTATAACCCGAACGGGTAGTAAGACGCGGTGCTAATAATAATAATAATAATAATAATTTTAAAAGGTTGCACAAATATATTTGTACGGTTGTATGATGACGAGGAAGATTTATTATTTATTTAAGACCGCATCTTACTTCCAGTTTTGGTTATACACTTAAGTACTAACTACGCTAATGAGTTAGGAATTGGGAAGGTTAAATTTAGAGGAAGTGAACCCGCATTTGAGTGGAGGGAGAATGGAAAACCATTTAGGAACCTCCCAGTTCACCCGACCGTGATTCGAACCTCGATCTCACCATCCTCAGTAGTCTATCTCAACACGAAACTAGCGCGTTAGCTAACTACGCTACCGAGATGGGTGCGAGGAAGATAATTTAGATGAAATGTAACAGCGTTTATGCAAAGGAAGAGTTGGAAACTATTTAAGAAAAATCACCCTTAAATTACACTTGGTCGGGATGAGAGCCCCTACTTCCCCGTCAGCAGTATACCTGATGAAATAACACCAATGGACCACGTCCGCCTCACACATACTCCCCTCTCTCGGCGCGGGATGCTAACGGTCACCGTGATAGTTGGTCGTAAACACGGTAAAGCTTGATTCACACGTTCACCGAAAAATATAAATCAGAATCTGCTCAGTTATTCACGCACTTTAAGTTGACCCATAATGCATTGCAACGTTAAACGGCTGATTATCAACATATTTTATTTTATATTGAATAAACATATATTTTAGATCATTATCCAGATAGATGGTTTCAAATTATAATGCTGTGTCGTGATACAATCCAATACATCGATAAACACGTTTTAAATTAAGCGAAGCTGTCAGCTAACTTCTGACTGAGAGCGCATGCGTTGTCAAATGCACATGCGCACTGATTTGAGATGGTTGGTTCTGAGATTTTATTGGTTCTCCTGTGCCGCACATATTGGGCAGAGCAGACAAAGTAGAGAATAGTTTAACTTCAGCAGAACAGCTCGAGCCGATTAAGCGGAAATATTGTGATTGGCTTATAGCTCGTCACGTGTCTACGTTTCTGTTCTGTGCTAATTTTTCGGCAAACCTGTGAATCCACAGAAATGGTTGACTTGTACTAAATTCAGCGCTGAATTAATAACGGAAACATCGCCCGTGTGTACGGGTCATACTAGTGACTGAGTAATCCGCGTATGAGGTCAAGGAGGTGTTCACCTAGGACCGGTTTGTTCGCATCTGTTGACTATCGACTCACCGTCAGTACACTATTGTTCTTGCTAGCAGACTAGACTGCCGATGACGGGGAAATCAAGATTCAAATCTTGGTCGAGTGTACTGAG
>CABFOV010006782.1:14181-32433 GCA_902141375.1 Timema poppense | reverse complement strand
ACAGACAAACTCCTATGTTGTACCCTGGGTAACGTTCTGTCACCAGAGAGACTAATAGTCTACATACAGACAACCTCCTATGGTGTACCCTGGGTAACGTTCTGTCACCAGAGAGGCTAGTAGTCTACATACACACAACCCCTATGTTGTACCCTGGACAACGTTCTGTCACTAGAGAGGTTAATAGTCTACATACAGACAACCTCCTATATTGTACCCTGGACAACGTTCTGTCACCAGAAAGGCTAATAGTCTACACACAGACAACCTCCTATGTTGTACCCTGGACAAAGTTCTGTCACCAGAGAGGCTAATAGTCTACATACAGACAACCTCCTATGGTGTACCCTGGGTAACGTTCTGTCACCAGAGAGCCTAACAGTCTACATACAGACAACCTCCTATGTTGTACCCTGGACAACCTTCTGTCACCAGAGAGGCTAATAGTCTACATACAGACAACCTCCCATGTTGTACCCTGGACAAAGTTCTGTCACGAGAGAGGCTAATAGTCTACATACAGACAACCTCCTATGGTGTACACTGGACAACGTTCTTAGCTGAGAGGAAACGAAGATGAATTCTTTTTTACTCTCTATTATCTGCAGTTCCCTCATTGTTGATATTCATTCTTAATGGCCACTATTGAATGATTTAAGCTACCAAATTATGAAAACCTATGTTTCCAAATTATCAAATTATTATTCGATTGTTTTCATTCGATAGTAAGCAATAGCAGTTTGAATTTTGTGTTTAGTGGATATGAATTATCTAGTCTATTCGTTCGCAGTTGCTAATCAATAGTCAGCTTTGCGTGCGTTCATAATTTTATTGTTAACAAAACTGACTATTCAAAACAATAAGTTCTATTATCAATATCATCGCCATTATGATTGTGTCATGCAATCAAAAAGAACTAAAAAAACTCAAAATAGCTTAACCATATATCCCACTGTAGAAATAGAATATTCTATATTACTCATTGTGTATAGTTTGAAAACCATTATATTCTTGAATATTAAAACTACTTTTAAAATGTATCAACATAAAATTACTAAAAAACGATCAATAAAGTAATTTTATCATCCAATTTGGGAAATTATAAAATTTTACATAGATGAAATTAGGATATTTGATCATTATAGTTTATTTTAGGCGTAATTTTTAATTATCACTTTAAGAGAATAAAATAGAATCCATAAAGATAGCAAGGAATATATTCTAGTTCGTAGGTACGATTATCGAACAGCGCCAACTTGAATGAGTTCTGAATACTTTTCATTCGAATGATTTTTAAACTATCGAATAGATAAATAGTCTAATACTATCGAATTTTTCAATAGTTTTCATTCTATAGTTCCCATTACTAATATTCACTGGAACGCATCAGGTTCGCAATATACTTGATTGCTAATGACGTGGAGTTCAAAGTTTAAACCTTTGTCGGGTGCTTTTGAGAGTTATTTTACACATGAAATTTATCAATTTTGTTTGTCCATCAACTCTACTCGCTAATGTTGGTACAAATCATCTAATCTACCTCACTCGTCCCAAAAAACTAAATTAGATACTTAAATAGCCTCGGCGATATGCTTCCTAAACAAATAAATTGGACAATAAACGTAAATACTTTCTCATATATGTCTAGTCTATTTTAGTGTGGATTAATATTTTAAAAAAAATTGGCTATCATTAACTTAGGTGTAAATAATCTTTTTATCCTAAAAACCAGTAAACGTGGATATTTATCATGTAAGATACTCATCATACACCCATTTTGAAAAAAAACAACCCTTTCTAAGCCATTTTAGAAATATTTCAAATTTGATGAAATTAAACTATCTTTGAATTATTTATTCTGATAAAAAATAAGTACTTGGTGCTAGTCATCATGAAATATACACCCCAGATATTCCGTTTTAACAAAATCTTTAGAGAAACTTCCGAAATATTTCTAGTTTTCATATCTTGACTATAATAACGCTATCCTAAATTTTAGAGTTACAATTAAAATCAGAAATTTTTTTCTTCACGGCATGACCATATAACATTTAAACGACCAGTTTGAATGCAATTAATCAAACATTTTAGACTGTAAGCCCATTGGAGACAGACAAAATTATTGTGATAATACACCTTTTACATTCTCTAGACGCTTCTGAGAGTGAAGTATTGTGATCGTTATAGAATTCAGGATTTTTATAATTGTCGACATTTCATGACCCCCTGAAACAAAAAAAAATTGGATTTCATGGTGCCGTCTGTTTGTGTCTCGGCCTAGAGCTAAAAACATTTTACCGCGGGATAAAACTTGGTATTTAGGAATTTTTTATGGTTCCCACAAGGGGTTTTTGGAATTAAATATTCAACCTTAAAATTAAGGATACCTTACTGAAGGGCAAAAATAGACAAAATCGATCTTCTAAAAATATACTCTAATAACTTCGATTACAGTTTATATATGTGCTCAGCTTAACATTATAAACAAAATGGCAAATCTCAATTTTCTCATGAAATGACTTTAAGGGTACTTTATATAAGCGCAAATTTAGAGTTTTTAACATATCACTAAAATTATTTGAAATACAAGATAATTTATCATTTTAAAGCTGATATCAGCTTCGGTGGCCACATGGTCTAGGACACTAGTAGATGGAGCGGCGTTTCAGGGAAATTTGACCTTTGACCCTCGACGCTGATTGGCTTAGAGCTCGTCACGTGACCACGCCCATGATTAAGAAAATGTTCCGGAGGGATAAATACCAACAGTTTACCTGGCAGGGATTTTATTTCCCCCCACCAGAATTAAATGAGGCTGACATTTAGACGGCGTTCCCAAAAGGATTCGAACATCAATATTTTTAGCACCGCTAATATCTTTTATAACGGTCGTACTTCCTTCCGAGAGCACCTAGCATTTGCGAGAGTGAAACAAAAAGAGTTTTGATAGTTGACTAGATTTTCCGTCCTGGTAGAATGTGTCCCAGAATTTGGTTCGGGAAAACCTTACAAACAGTTTCACTGTTTAGATAGAGTTTATAAATTAACTAAGTTTGGTTCAAGATAAGGTGGCAAGTTCACATACACACACACACACAATCACAGACGTTTATTTTTATTTATAAGTTGTGACGGTGGATTGCTACCCAAGGATAAAGTGAAAAAAGAAATAATCATTTTATTCCTTGAGTGACTTATAACAACAGAAAATAGTTTTATTTTAATATCATGTAATGTTCTCATTTATATTTTGTCGAAATAATATATAGCTCTTACTAAACTTCATAAGTAATATTAAATTGAGTAACTTGAATTTAATGTCCGCAACTATGTTTTGACGAAATAATATTTAACTTCATAAATTCATAAGTAATAACAGGGCTGAGGAAGATATAAAATGTACCTGCACTTGTGTGAAGGCCAAGTGGGTAACTAGAAGCGATACGGTTGGCCTGGATTTAATCACCCTTACCTCCCTGCTAATAGCCACGAAGTTAAGCTTATCGGTATTTAGAACCACGTCGTACTACCCGTCTGGGATACAGCCCGTGGAGGATGAGTGAGGTAACAGGCCTCAGTACACACGCACGTCAGGGATTCGAACCCTGACCCTCTCCCGTCACCAATTATTTAGATAACACGTGGAACCCGGTGTTGCTCCTATTCCTTTATAGATTTGGATTAAGATTAAATAATTATTTTCTGAACTGGACTCATTAACGAACACATAATATAAGAATTTAATTTTGAATAACAAAAATGATAGTACTCTATAATATTTATCATTATTAACATTTGTTTTTTCTAAAATTTCAACTGTAGCATATCAAGCTGGAAACTAATATCGAGCAAGCGCTGGAGGGGGAGGGGCCGTCCTCCCGACAAAACTACTGTCTACTTACTGATAACTACTGTCACCATGTACGTGTGAAACGATTAAGTTCTAATTACGCTAGCACATTGATAATTGGGAAGTTTTAATTTAGAGGAAGTGATCCAGCATTTGCGTAGAGGGCGAGGCGAAAACACCCTTAGTTTACCCGACCGAGATTCTAACCTCGAACTCCACCGTCCTCGACCGTTTGGCCCTACACGAAACAAGCGCGTCAATCAACTACGCCAACGAAGAGAATTATTTTAGAAACAACCGTTTTATTAAATAAAATTTTAAATATTATTTAATGCTGGAAACTATATTTTGTTGACATAATAAATAACATTCACACAATATAAATTAGACACTTAAACTACAACAACCAAATGTAATGTCCGTAATTATTTTTTGATGAAATAATATATAACTTTAAAAAAATTTAAAAGTAATATTGAATACAATTTTAAATATCATTTAATGCTCAAAACTATATTTTGTTGACATAATAAATAACATTCACACTAAACAAAATAGCCACTTAAACCATAAGAAAAAATTAGAGGAAGTTCACCCAGTCTTTGCAAGGAGGGAGAATGGAAAGTCTATAAGAAATTCCTCCCTAAATACACTCGACGCTGATTATGTAACTATAATATTTATTTTTAAATTGAATACTATGCCATGGATTTGTTTAGCTTAACCTGAATATTTATTAGAACTTATAATATCCGTTTACAATACACACACACACAGCCTCCCATCGTTCTACATGTCTAATGTTTAACAAGAGAGAGAATTAAGGCTGAATAAATTAGATTTACTAAGGGAATGTATCTCAATTTTCCAAAGTTGGAAGTGGAAAACCATTTATGAAAATCTACCCTAAAAATAACTTTCTACGAGATCAAACCCCGACCTTCCCATAGCCTGTTTCTAAAATGGAAACTCAAACGTGATCTGGCGCACATTTTATTTATAGATCACACGAACTTTACATATTTTAGCACCACGTCTTATTATCCGTTCGGATTATGCATTTAAGTACTAATTACACTAATGGATCAGGAATTGGGATGTTTGAACCCGCATTTGTGTAGAGGTAGAGTTAAAAACTACACCCGACTGAGATTCGAATTTCGATCTCCCCCCGTCATCAGTAGTCTTGTCTACTGTGTGAGTGGCGCGTTATACTACGGAGCCACCAAGTTGGGTGAAATCATGTTGACAAAATTTAATGATGTGGAAATAGGATCTCCACATATTAATGTTCTCGGTGCACCCCTGTTCTAGTATAGGAAAAGCACTGAAAACATGTATAATTGTAAGACCGACAATTTAGCTCAGTCCGTCTAGTTTCATGTTGAAATAGACTGCCTAGGACCGGGGAAGATTAAGGTTCGTATCCTAGTTGGATGTACTGGGGGTATTTTCCACTCATCCTCCAGGTAAATTTGGGTACATTTCTTCTGGTGTAAGTTTGAGATTCGAATCTCTGTCGGACGAATTGGGGGGATGGTTTACCTTTTAAGAGAGGAGAGAAATAAACTCGTGATGATAAAAAAAAAGCAATGAAAACTAATACCTTCGCTGTTAGTAAATTATCCCCAATACGTTTACATGATAGTTAATTGTTGCCTAGGATTGCAAATCGTGCTTTCTCTTCACAGACACAGAGACAGTAATTTATATCTTGTACACTGGTTAGTCGCTGTTATAAGAGGAATTTAATGTACCTACATTTGAGTGAGAAGAAGAGCGGTAAACAGTCACCGAAAAAGTTCTCACACTTGCCAAAGACATGACAGCCATCTTTTTACTCCTTGAACCGTACTAGGTCACTGGTTGTCCTATATATTGCTAGGGTATAAGAGAATACTAAATAGCAGAGATCCGAACCTCACGCTTAACGATCACTTTTAAATGTTATAAGAAAATACTATGTGATAGAACTGAAGTGTACAGAATTTTAGAGGAGGTAGAATGGAAATTCACACCACAACACTGTCTAAAGCGTCAGGCCCGGGATGCATAGCAGATAGTATGTTTATGACGGTAGGTACACATGACACGGGGTTTAAAACCAGGAATTAGCTCCGTGTCATGATATTTTACCTGGAGATCAGATTCTAGTAAGGTGATTTCATAGTCTCTCTCTCTCTTCACTCGGGTGCGGGTTAACTTCCTTGTCCTTACCTTCTTAAAGTAATATTAATTGTTTCAAAATAAACATAACTATTTTGTTACTAAACCTATGTCAACATATAACCATTTGAGCTGGAGAACCCCTAACTGACCAAAGAAGGTGGCAGCCAGTGGAGCAGGATTTGAACACCCTGCAGTTTATTATATTGTGATAGTGCTGTCTTAGACCTGGGGGAGGTTCCCAATTTTCACTCCGGTGCAAGTGGGCATGCCGTCTAAATGTCAGGTTCATCTTTTTCTGGTGGAGAAACTTGGAAGTTTAAGTGCCCTTCCCTTAATCTACGCTTTTTCATCACAACCCTAAACTAAATAAACCAATAAATAAATTGCGACCCGCATCATTTGCTCTTGAGTTCTATAGGGTATCAGTTCATTTCTGCTCTAGTATTGGGTAAGCACTGAAGTAATGTATAATTGTAAGACCAACGCTTTAACTCAGTCGGTAGTGTGTTTGCCTAGTAAGCAAGAGGTACTGGGTTTAAGAAGGCTATACATTTACTATTAACTAATGTTAGTTCGGTGGCGTGGTTAGCTACCGTCTAGTTTCATGTTGAGTTAACCGTTAAGGACAGAGGATCTCTAGGTTCAAATCTTGATTGGGTGGACCAGGGTAGTTTTTCACTCTATTTCTACGCAAATGTGGGTTCAAACTTCCCAATTCCTGATCCACTAGTGTCATTAGTACTTAAACGCATAACTCGAATGGGTAGTAAGACGCGGTGCTAAAATGTGTCAAGTTCGTGTGATCTATAAATAAAATGTGCCCCAGATCCCGTTTGAGTTTCCATTTTATAAACAGACTATGGGAAGGTCGGGGTTTGATATCACAGAAAGTTATTTTTATGGTAAATTTTCATGAATATTTTCCACTTCCAACTCTGTA
This sequence comes from Timema poppense, assembly GCA_902141375.1. Taxonomy (NCBI): domain Eukaryota; kingdom Metazoa; phylum Arthropoda; class Insecta; order Phasmatodea; family Timematidae; genus Timema; species Timema poppense. The sequence continues at coordinate 25,474 of CABFOV010006782.1, read as the reverse complement.
AAATAGCTATACATTCCCTTAGTAAATCTAATTTATTCAGCCTTAATTCTTTCTTGTGTTAAATATTAGACATGTAGAACGATGTGAGGCTGTGTGTGTATGTGTGTGTGTGTGTTTGTGTATCTTTGAACAAACATTATAAGTTTTAATAAATATTCAGGTTAAGCTAAACAAATCCATGGCATAGTATTCAATTTAAAAATAAATATTATAGATTTCCTTATAAGCGTCGAACGTATTTAGGGAGGTTTTTCTTATAGACTTTCCATTCTCCCTCCTTGTAAAAATGTGAGTGCACTTCCTCTAATTTTGGCTTGCAGTTTAAGTGGATAATTGATTTAGTGTAAATGTCATTTATTATTTCAACAAAATATAGTTAAAATGATTAAATTATATTTAAAATAGCATTTAATATTATTTATGAATTTTTAATATAGTTATATATTATTTTATCAAAATAAAATCGTGAACATTAAATTTCTTTGTTGTTTAGTGGCTTATTTATTTTGTCTAAATGCTATTTATTATGCCAAAAAAATATAGTTTTGAGCAATAAATGGTATTTAAAATTGTATTTAATATTAATTATCAATTTTTGTAAAAGTTATATATTATTAGATCAAAATATAATTGTGGATATTAGATTACTTTGTTGTTTAATTGGATAATTTATTTTGTGTTAATGTCATTTACAATTACATTACTACCATACTTCTCCGATCCAGGACGGATACCTACATCTACGCATGTCAATGGACGATACCAATTAACCGGTTTTATTAGACTTTTGTGATGGGGGTAAGCGGCCCCTATCTGAGGATTACAAATCACCGTAAGGCTCCCGAGGCCCCTGACTGTGCATAATTAGAGCTGCATCAATGCTCTCTAGTTGCGACATCACCGGGAAAAACCCATTACCACATAGGGGAGTGGGGGAAGGGGTTGCAACATAGCAATGACGACACCGGGAAACCCCATTTCCGGGTGGTTTCAACATCACTCAAGGTCGTGATCTACTCCTGTCTCTACTTGTCTTGTAGAGCCGCCAAACTGGTGGCAGGTATGAGTCATCAGGGTTGCGGCAGTACGATGATGTCATTGGGAAAACCCATTGCCGGGGGAGGGTTGCCAAGGTCAATGACCTCATGTACTAGTTCATGGTTTCAAGGTCACTATCTGTTCCTGCCTCGATTCATCTTGTAGAGCCACCATACTGGCGCCAGTCATCAGATAAAATCATTGACACATATAATCGGAGGGTTGCAACATCATTCAAGTTCATGATCCATTTCTGTCTGGTCGAGCCGCCAAACTGGCACCAGTCATCAGGGAAAAACCATTGCCACATAGAAGACCAGAAATAAACCTTTGCGATATTGAAGGAGGACAACAGGTTGCTAACCCCATGTCGTCATGAAAATAACCAGATGGGAAAGGGTGCCAAGCTTGGAGGGGGAGGGGAAACCACTGTACTCAGCCAGTGATATAAATAACAGCCAATCACAGCGCTGTTCCCATACGTCCCACACATACAAACCGTGGAAAGGAGTCAGCGGGAGGGAGAAATGGTGGGGGGAGGAGGGAAGCCAACAGCCAATCAGAGCGTGAGGGCGTGGTCATGGGACGAGCTCTAAGCCAATCAGCGTTGGGGGTCAAAGGTCAAATTGCCTTGAAACGCCGTTCCATCTACTGATGCTACTCTCGCAGTAGATTGGATTGGAGATGACAGGGAGATCAAGGTTTGAAACTCTTTTGGGTGGATTGAGTGTGGTTTTTCCAAAAACTTTCCACTATTTCTCCACACAAATACGGGTACACTTTCAATAAATATAATCTCATACCTAAAATCATTACCGTAGCTAATACATGAGTGTATAACCCTAACGGTTACTAAGACGTAGTGCTAAGAAACAAATAAAAATCTGAAAGTAATAAAATGCTTGGTTAAATAATATTTATATAATACCAAAAGTTTCTGAGCTATAATGAAAATACATATATTAATTAGTGCTGGGAAATGTAAATTTTATTTGTATACTCTTCGTTGGACAGAGATGTTCCTTCTTTCTCAATATGTTTCTGTAACAGTGTATATTACTTCATTTATGCTCTTTGTTTGAATGGGGTTTTTCAGTTATTTTTCTACGACAACATATATTGTTTTGTTTCTCTCATCTTACGAGATTGAAGTAAATATCTCAATTTTTATATAACGTGGTGAGAAATTCTGTGAGGTACACCGTAAGCTTTATTTTAGTTCAGGGGCACATAAAACGTCAATATTAATAATAATCGTGACTACAATACTTTCTATATATTAGTTTGTAATGTATTCACTGAACCAGCGTTTAAGATGCGACAGAAAGGAGATCAAATAATTCTTCAATTTTTATATAAATGCATTTTTTGGCCAAAATAAATAAAATATTTCTCCTGTAGCAACGTAGAGCTTAGTTTTCTGCACATGCTGATATCAACAGATCTTGAATATCTGTCAAGGGTGTCCTGGAATTTTGTCAAAAATTTTCTCTTTATTTAAAATGTTTTGACAAAATTCCAGGACACCCTTGACAAATATTCAAGGTCTATCGATATTAGAATGTGTATAAAACTAAACTCTACGTTGCTACTGGAGAAATATTTTATTTATTTTGGACAAAAATGTAGTGCTATAAAAACTGTAAATTACTCGCGCTCCCTTCTGTTGCACCTTAACAACCTCTGACCCTTCACGGTACACCTGCTGGCCCTTCACAACACACCTTCTGACCCTTCACTGCACACCTTCTGACCTTTAATGGATTACCTTCTGACCTTTCACAGCACACCTTCTGACTCTTCACGACAAACCTTCTGACCATTCACGGATCACTGCTGGCCCTTCACGGAACATCGGTTGTTAAGATGCGGCCGTGCCGTGAAGGGCCAGCAGGTGTGTCATTAATGGCCAGCAGGTGTACCGTGAAGGGTCAGAAAGTGTGCCGTTAAGGGCCAACAGGTGTACCGTGAAGGGCTAGAAGGTGTTCCGTGAAGGGCCAGCAGGTGTACCGTGAAGGGTCAGAAGGTATACCGTGAATTATCAGAATGTGTGCCGTGAAGGGTCAGAAGGTGTTCCGTGAAGGTGCATCAGGCGTACCGTGAATGATCAGAAGGTGTGCCATGAAGGGTCAGAATGTGTGCCGTGAAGGGTCATAAGGTGTACCGTGAAGGTCCAGCAGGTGCACCGGGAATGATCAGAAGGTATGCCATGAAGGGTCAGGAGATGTGCCGTGAAGGGTCATAAGGTGTTTCGTGAAGTGTCAGAAGGTGTTCCGTGAAGGGTCAGAAGGTAACCCATTAAAGGTCAGAAGGTGTGCAGTGAAGGGTCAAAAGGTGAACCGTGAAGGGCCAGCAGGTGTGCTGCGTGAGTTTGGGGTTAACCTATATAAAAAAGAAGCGAGAAAATTTTGAGAAATAAAAATCAATATTTTTGTATTCATTATCAAATTTAAAAAAATCAGCTATTATAATTTTACCTGCTGAACTTTAAGCCAAATCTTCACACTCAATTGTTTAATGATAAAATCTTTCCTTAAAGAACGTGTGGTGTGCCTTGACAATGTGAGCCCCTTGCCCAGTGTACCGTAAGTTGGAAAAATTCGAACATCACCGCTGAAAACAATAACCAGAGAATTCATATCTAACTAGTTTGTTGAGTGTCATGGCAGAGTTAGAATTATTTTTTAGATGTCTGACAACCTTTTATCTTTCTTCTTTAAACACTTTTATCACTAGATGGATTCTGTGTTGCTCAAATATTGATAAAAACTAGATTATGGATGGCTTAAGCTACCTACCACGGTTGTTTGAAGAAACACTTGAAAAGTTCTTCACTTGAAATGTTGCTAATAACAAACAAACTTTAAATTTAATCCACCTTCAGCCGAGCACGTTAATTCTATCTTATCTACCTCGACTTGATTTGGTTTATCTGTGCAACAACCTTCTTTCAGCCCCATAAGGAACAATTATTTTTCATTGTATTATTTTTAAATTAAGGTATAAATAACTGAAATAATAATTAGAGATGTTTGTGGGTCATTTTTTAATTGGGAGCTGAATATAAAACATGCCAAGCAATGACGAAGATATGGTTTTTGTTGTTGTCCCATAACCCTAATTATGATTATTTTTATATTTCATAAGATGAGAGTGTAGGAAACGTGAATTAAGGCCATTGTTTTTGCAGTTTTAACAGCAAAAGCTTTTTATTTTTGACAAAATAAATTAAATATACATGCAGTAGAAATCTAGAATTTAATTTTCTACACATGGTGATATCAACAGTTGTTGAATATCTGTCAAGGGTGTCCTGGAGTTTAACGACGAGTTTTTCTCTTCCTTTACCAAGTTTGTCATCTAATGCCGCTATGCTCATAACAGATATTCAACAACTGTTGATATCACCAAGTGAAGAAAATTAAATTCTTATGTTTCTACTAAAGTAATATATATTTTTTATTTTTCCTAAAAAAAATTTTCTAAAGGAACTCCAAAAACAATTACTTTTTCCCGCGACCCCTACACCCCACATTTAATGTATCCAGGTAAAGATAAAGGTTGGAAAAAAAAAGTTTATTAGATTAGTTTATCCTGACATTTGAATGTATCGATGATGATGATGATGTTAATGGATGCCATTTTATAGCACGACCATGTTCAAATAAGGTATAGTAGCGGTAATAAAAATGACTACGTGTAAATATGCCATGTTTAATAAGATATATTAAATAAGTTTATAATACAGGATGTTTCACTCGCTCTCGGCCCCCAAGTGCTTCTCATACACCAATTGCGTCCATTAGTTTGAAACTCATGGGCCAAGATCGAGTGAAACACCCTGTACAATCAAGTTTTCTTTTGCCTTCAAATTTTTCTCGAAGATGTAAAATTTATTTTGTGTGTCAAAATTGAAAGAAGATTTGACCTTTGACCTAAACAGTTCGTAGCTTTGCACATCCTTATATATAAGTAGATATTCTCTCACACTAGCGCAGCCAAGGAGGGGGAGGGGGTCAGGGTTGACCCCCATGGACCAAGCTACCCGCCCACCTACCTCTTTCTCGTCTATATAGCTGTTGAGATCATACATGAGGAACTCTACAAATGAAGACAAACTTAATGGGCTTCATACATCCAGAGGTGTCAGTTACGGAGGATAGAGTTCTCAATGAAGTTTCTATGAAGCCAAGGAAAATTAAAATAAAACTATAGTGAATTAATTCAAAAGTGATTTTGTGAGTTAAAAGTTAGTTGAAGTTGCTTATTTGAATATCCAGATTTTATCTCACAAAATAATTTTATATATCAAATTTTCAAAATACATTCTATTGAAACTTGCATATTTGTATATTATAACAGTAAACATGAATAAAAATTTGTTTATACAAAATTAATAGTTATAATAAGTACATAATTGAGACAATTTTTATAAATTTTAAATTATTTTGGATATGGGTGTATTTCTTTTGATGCATTTGCATTTTGCAGTACTTAAATTTTTAAAATTTTCCACGGGAAAAACAAATGGACCCCGCTTAGTTTGTCAGTGAAATCGCCCCCCTCTCCCCTTACACNCGCCCCCCCAAATGACCACTGTATAATTGAAAAATATTAAAATAATCCCCAAACCTAACGTATACAGAGCGTGATAAGAAAATAATTTGAAGGGATACTTCACAAATGGTAATCATACCCCAAACGTCTCACTGAGAGATTTTAGGAGAACAGTTAGGATTACAAAGGAAACTATAAGAAAGCGTTCTGTAGAAGATTTTCTTTTCTTTATATTTTGATATTAAAACTGTCTACGAGATAATTGAAAAAATCTGTTTTGGATTTTACTTTTTTCAAGATGGTGGATGTAAAATAACCTTTTTAATAGTGGCACTATATTATATTTTACCAACAATAAAAAAACTATACAATAATGTCAAATTTCATTTTATGATCAAAAAGTGAATGACTTTAATGCTTAGCAACTCTACTATAGCGCCCAGGCTAAATTAGGTTAGTTAACTTTGATTAGGTTAGGTTAGGTTGGTGCTGTTTGGTGCCCTCCACAAGCTGGCGCCCCGGGCGGCTGCCCGGCTTTCTCAGCCCTTGGACCTACCTTGCTCATTAAAGCTTAGAATTTTTACCGACTTGACGTCACTTTTCAGGGACATCATTCGCACGCACTGAGGTACATACATCTTCCACGGGAGCGCTCAGTTCACTCGTGGGAAGATTTATTCTCGCTGATGGCAGTTCGAATGAGGGACGCGAGGGACTTCGTGGATAAGGATATGCAATACTGGAAAAATATCGAGATTTGAGTATCGATCAAAATTAACATGAAGTATCGATAGTAGAATTGTATTGGAATAACATTATTGATATCTTGCAGTATCGACATTCGATACTCTCATTTATAAATAAAAACAAATTAAAGACAGTAGAATGTTAAAAATGAATTTTATAAAGGATCATAAAAATGATTCACATTTTTTATAAACAATCATAAAAATGAATATATCCTATAAACCATTATAGACAATGAATATATTTTATAAACATTCAGAAAAATTAATATATTTTATTACCACTAAGAAAAACTAATATATTTTATTACCACTAAGAAAAACTAATATATTTTATAAGCAAGCAGAAAAATGAATATATTTTATAAACATTAAATACAATAATATAATTAGATGCTCCAGTCTGGCCCACACTTTGATTTTTGGCGGGGACATTTTTAATTGATTCTAAATTATAAATTAACTAGCTAATTACGATTCTAAGAAGCTAATACCTGGGATTGTGAATTAATAAAGTCTACAGTTCAAGGATACTTCCAAGAGACTATGCTGGTACATGCTTGAACTTCACTGTTCATTTTAATCAAACTAGAGCTCACAAAATTATTAGAAACGATATGAGATATCGATATTACAGAGACGAGAGTATGTAAATACAAATAACGTGGGCAAAATAAAAATATCCTCAAATAGCTGGTTAAAATTAACAAAAGGTTTCAAAAATACGATGTAATAAGATAGACTCATTTTTGAGGTGAGTAAATCTTTCGATACTGGGTAAAAAGTACTGATATTTGAAATATCGAAAGAAGAAAATCGATACTGGTATCATATCAGTAGTATCGGAACATCCCTAATCGTGGAGTATTAAATAAAGGACCAGTTAAGTTTGTTTTGGCATGGGGGGTTGTTGAATACCTTATCTCAAGAGTGGTTAAAGACGGTGTCAAAAAGAGAGGCAATGAAATTTATTTCCCTAAGAAACACGAACTTGGTATGTTTGGTTGTAATGTAGATTTACACTGGATATCATCGCTGAGGAAAACACATGGTTACTATTGGGAAAGCAACGATGCCATTCTCTCGTTTTCACGTGGTCAATCTCCCCTCAAATATAAGACAAGTTTCGCAACGCTGTTTAGTCGAGGTTGCCAGTAGCTCCTTCTTACCCCAGCACACCACATTCAGACATAATTGACAGCGAGGGGATTTGGCAACAGTTGACCAAGAGAGAGAACATAGACAAAGCTTTTATCCAGAGGACCTGCTGTTCCCTCAGAGATGATATTCGCTTCGTTGTAGGCTGCACATGTCTAATAAGGTAAAACCCGTCACCAAGTTTTGTGTCGTGTAATTAATAAACCTTTGTGAATAACAATAAAATCCAATATACAAAGGAAAATGGTTTCATTGGGTGAATTAAATTTATGTTGTCTAATGTAGTATTATTACTGGAAGGTGACCTGGTGGTTTAGGGGTAGCGTGTCGGACTTCTGTGCTGGTAGTCCCGGGTTCAATCCTCGGTCCCGACACAGATCTATCTGATTCACAAACCCTTCCTTCCCCTCTGACAAGACGTGTATTAATCAAAACTTGTGAATGTGTGGAATGCCAGGCCTCCACCGTTGGTTCGGATCCCACGTTAAACTGTAGGTCCTTCATTTCATCTCACAATCCCCCTACCATTACACATTAGCGTAAGTGCATACTACCCGAACGGGTAGTAAGACGCGATGCTAATAATAATAATAATAATAATAATACTGGTAGTACTAGGTAGACGTACAATGTCTGGTTAATATTTCACTATATTTATTTAATTCAAATTACTTCTCTATCTAAATATGTGTTTTGACTCGATATTTTCTTTCAATTATTATTTGGTGTCTTTTTAATGTTTGGATCTTAAGTTAAACACATCGGCCATTTAATAATTAATCTACGGGTTAAGGAAGCTTAGGGAAAATGAACTCACGTCAAGGGTGTCGTCTATTTGAGGGGAATACTTCCAAATTACAGATATAATGAGAATGGTAGTTCTGAGGTGCAAACCACATAGGAATAATCCTCGACTATCTTAGATGTTGTTACCTTGTTTAAAAATATATATATTTGTTTGAAGATAGTTAATTTGTTTTCATAATTTCTTTTTTATAGTTAAGAGCTCGAGATTTCATGTAAAACGTCGGTAAAAATGAGCTAATTAAATTTTTTCATGAATTAAAAAAACTTGAAAGGAGATATTTTTATTCTTAAACTAACATCCATTTTATTGTGGGCTCTAATTTTAAAATAATAAACCAACTATTAAATAACACGTGACTTCTGAACGTTTTCATCTGGTCTAAGCTAACCAGTAGGTGACTCTCCTCCATTGAGAAGTTTAGGAACACTAATTTGAAATCATATTTGGAAAACATCATCGATTAGTCGTTTCGAGTTTAAAACAGCACCATCTGAATTCTGGCCTGTTGCTAATTTGATGCCCATTCGGGTAGTATGCACTTACACTAAGGTGTAATGGTAGGGTGATTGTGAGAAGAAATGGAGGACCTACAGTTTAAGATAGAATCCAAACCACGGTGGAGGCCTGGCATTCCACACATTCACAAGATGTGATTAATACACGTCTTGTCAGAGGTGAAGGAAGGGTTTGGTAATCAGATAAATCTGTGCCAGGACCGAGGATTGAACCCCGGACCCCCAGCACAGAAGTCTGACACCTTACCCCTAGACCGCCAGGTCACCTCTTTGTATTACCAAATATGTTGGTGAATGATGCAAGTTATAAATAGTTATTCTATAATCTACATATTTTAGAATAAATATAAATAAATATAATTGATTACATCGAGAATAATGTATTAAACAATAAGTTTTAAATGAGAAATACATATATTTATGTATTACTTATATATTATATACTATATTATATAATATATATAAATATATAAAATATATATTTTTAATATATTATATATTAAACATTTAATATATTATATATAGTCTAATTTATCAAACAATAAGGTTTAATTGAGAGATATATAATTATATATGTATATATACATATAAGTTTATATACATACATATATATACATACATTAACATATGTATTTCTCATCTAAAACTGATTGTTTAGTATATTATATATATATATACTTATGTTTGGATATCTCAATATATGTATATACACATATGTATTTATCATTTAAAACCTATTGTTCAATATGTTATTTTGGATGTAATAAACTCTATATTATACATTATATTATATATAAGCTAACTTTACGTATGCCCTAAAATGTCTTCGAGTTCCCCATGTTGAAACCACTGCCTTATACTATGTGACCTACAGTGCAGGGGAGTAATTCAGTCCCTGTATGTGAATACCGAAACTGGTTGAAACCTCTGGCGTAAAACGTCTAAATGTTTAATGATTTGTACTCTATAACTCATTGCGGTGGCCGAATGGTCTAAGGCGCTATTATCGCAATATATTAGACGGCTTATAACATAGAGATCGTGGTTTGATTCCGGCTGTGTGGACTGATAGTGGTTTCTCTAAATGGTTTTCCCCACTCTCTCTCCACGCAAATGCAGGTACACACCCACAAAATTCAACCTTACTCATTCCTATCCCATTATCATAATTAGTACTTAAGCGTGCAACTCAAATGTGCAGTAAGACGTGGTGTTAATATTAATAATGTATTCTATTCTGATTTCAACATTTTGGACTTCAATGTTTCAACTTTATTTCATCACTGTATTCCCATTTTTAATCATTTCTACACTCTAAAACAACCTGCGTCCTCCTCCTCCTTACCCCTTGGATTAGGAGGATAGTTATAATTGCATGCAAAAGGATTTATATATTTTTAATTGATTTTTTTTTTTTTGCAGGTGCCTATAATACAAATATCTGGTACCATTTCTTCCATATGTGTCTTATTAGAATTTAAATCTATCGTTACAAATTATCAACACGGTTTAAATGAGAGCTTTATAAATACATATTTTCTACCACTTCAAGTATCAGCCGTTTTTATCCGCCTCTCACTCAAGTATCTACCTATTCTGAGAGGTATTACCAGAACGTTAAACATCTTTTGTTGCCCGTCATTCGGCCAGATTTTCTCCATATACGCGCACATGTTTCATATCTGACTGGTCTTGTTTCCTCGGCAAGTCCATGCAGAGGTTAGAATTGAGAACGGCTTAGAATATCTTTTTTAGCCCTATATACCAGAGTCCTGAGTGGTATTAAGGCTGCTTGGAATATTTGAACATGAGGAGAACTGGTAGGAAATCCTTGTGGAGAAACTGAGCGCAGCTTACCAAAGAGATGCTCCTTTCCTTTCTCTTTTTCTCTCTCTTTACCTCCGTATAAGGCAACTTGATAGCGCCAGGCAGGGCCGTCAGCCATTTTGTGTCCTACTCCCTCTAGTATCCCTGCTAGTTAATTTGATTATTTGCGCACGTGGATTTTTTTCCAAACGGATTGCTTCTTAGATATAAGTTAATTTTTAAGAAGCATTCTTTCTACTGGCTACTAAGTTGAACATACATTTTTTTTTTCAAAATCTAAATAAAGAATAACTAGCATTTAAATATATATATAACTACCACAAATAGAAATAAACATTTGAACTATTTTGTTTGGATTTCTTATTTATGGTAGTCTAAAATTGACGTGTTTTACTTTGGAGCTTAAAGAATAAATATTAAACTTAAATTACTTTTAACAAAAGTTAAAGTGGGAAGTAGAATTTGAGCGCATAACCCGAACGGGTAGTAAGACGCGGTGCTAAATATTATTATTATTAAGTAGAATTTGCTTTTAACGCTGTATTTTAATCAAAATATCATCTATTTACTTAGGGCAGCTTGTAGGTTGTTGCTAAGGCAAGCAAGACTTGATAGGAGTGTACAATAAATGACCCCCCCCCCCC
>CABFOV010006781.1:0-20972 GCA_902141375.1 Timema poppense | reverse complement strand
TCTCGGTAATAGGTGTCCAAGGTTCGAATATCGCTCGGGTAAACTGGGGGTGGTGTTTTCTATATGGTTTTTAATTCTTACTCCATGCAAATGCGGGTTCACTTCCTTTATATTAAACATTACCAGTTCCTAGCCCATTAGCATAATTAGTACTTAAGCATGTCATCCGAACGGGTAGTAAGACGTGGTGCTAAGTTTTTTTTTCAAGCCCAACAACAATTTCAGATTTTTGTTGTTGTGGAAATTCAGAGCCCAAGACCTCTTTTTAGAGTTATAAACCACTTTTTTTTTCTAAGATAGGCCTATAGAGATCCTAGTCATAATATATTCTTTACATTTATCGATTAACATTAGTTATATAGATTTTCCCACAAAATATTAATTGTAAACGTAAATGTACCCCTAATTTTCAGCCTGTGATTCATTTGCTATACTTTTAATAATATTTCATAAAAATTGTGAGATAACCCACTCTCCCCTGCTACAATTTTGGATAATTGGTTCATACAATATTTTCTGAGGTGTTCTAAACTTCAATTCTAATTTGTTCGGATTTGTTTGCCATGGGAGCGTAACATTCCCCACCCACCGACCGCGGAGCCACCTCAGAGTGGTGAAACGTGCCCACAATCATCGTGTGGTCTATCTGCCGGCCCCTCTGGGCCCACGATGGTTGCAGGGCACAGCCTATTAGCGGTCCCGGGCCCTGTGTTCAAGAGGGCCCTAGCATTAGGCACGCAACACCTCTCCTGATGACAGAGCAGCACCGACCAGAATCAGTGTAACATGGGCTTACAGGACACATAGCTGATATCCTTAATTCATCACAAGATTGCACGCAGCGGAGAATACGTGGACTAAGTGCCTAGCTCATGTAGTCTGATTTTTGGGAAGGTGGGAGGTCAGGTCTATAATCCCGGGTGGGTGTGCTGAGATGTTAAAAAAATACCAATCTCCTATATTTCTTCTAAATTCTACCTTTCTCCTACCTACACCATTAGTGTAAATATGCTGATATCCGTACGAGGAATTAGATGCAGAACACGCATGGTACACCAAGATGAGCAACAACTAGGCCCCAGAATGACAACTCCCCACATTTGAAGGAGAACAGAACTACAGTCCAATTTACATAAAAATATAATTTAAAAAAATGTAAATTGATTTTATTGTGTTCAACATTGACACTATTTTACTATATCGTTAATATTGGATTACAGGTATTTATACTCTCAATTAAAAGTGAAATCTGAACATTTCATTACTTGACGTAAGAAAATATAAAATTAGTTTTAGTGACTTTTTTAACCGTCAGATACGGTCCTTCCCAGCGTAGTTCTACTATACTACTGATAGCGATTCAAATCAGTTCACGTCAGGCCTATGTTTAAGTACCCTTGGCTTATCCTGTATGCTTACCTTACAGTATATCTTTATGGTATAGCTTACACTATAGGGCCATAATGTATTGTGTCAAGGTAAGACTGTTAACTTTCAGGGTTGACGGATTGTGCATCACCTGGAGAGAAATCTGAGACCATATTGTTATATTCAGCTGTCACTTTTTATCGAGAGTAATAAAAACATAATAATATAATTTAACATTTCCTTGAATGTTGACCACATTTTATTTTATTTATTTTATTTTATAAGAGGTCCTTTCAAACACGTTTCCTGTTTATTGAATCGTTTCGGAAAGTGCCCGCCAGGAGCAGCAATTGTTAGTGTCTTATTCCGGAATGCCCTTGTAACAAGATGTTTGAATCTGTTGGTGACACATTCTGGTCAAGAGCAAGGTCACCCCCTACTCACCCTCAGACTGAGCCGGTTATCACCCTGTGCTCCACGGACAGAGGATGACAGGAAGGGGCATAAGCAGTGGGGGTGATGCTCCAGCAACTTTTTAGCCTTTGTTTTAAAATTGTGTAAAAGGAAAAAACCATGTATAAAAATAAAATGTATTCAGGAACTTGATAAAATCTTAACAAAAAACATTTTGTACTTACTTTAACTTAAATTGTTACAGTTCAAGCTTTATCTATTCATTTAAAAATGAAATCCATTCTTCTTGTTTTAATTTGCGCAAAAAGTTCAATTATTTTATCCTTGATCTCTGGATGACAATTTAGGAAATTTGTCTCCATTGAAAGTACTGCAAGCGCATTTAGTCTTTCTGTTAAATAAAATAACAGAAAAAAATGAATCAAATAAAATTGCTGGGAGCAGAATATTAATCTAATTCTACACTTTATCACATTCAAGAATATGGTACATGGTTTTTAAGCACAACACACGCTGAGTAAGAAAAACTTCCTTCCACCATCACGCCAGAGCCGGCACTGCGAGTGCAACAGTGCTCTCTCTAGCTGGCAGTCCTGACTTCCTCCCCGCCCCCTCCTATGTGCGCATGCGCACACCAGTCAAACACCGCGTCACTGGAACTGTGAAGCACACAGTCCCATACAAAGATGTTTGTATCTTTTTCTCATAAACTGGAGGATGGTTACTGTAGTACTGACATTAAGCTTAAAGAATATATATTGTACTACAAAAATAAAGAAAGAATTAAAGAAAAAGGACTCATTATATTAAATGTTATCATTAATATTAAGTGGAAATAGGGGGTGCTACAATTCCGCAGTGCCTATACACGAGCCGCCACTGGTCATAAGATCTCTGAAGCCTAGAGTTACTACGAGGGTAGCGACCTAATCCTGTCTTATATCATCGATTGAGGTAATCCTGCACGGATTAGCATGTACCTCCGATACAAGATCAGCAATGCATGGACTTATTTTTATACCCTGATTTTGGTAGAAAGAACAGTATTTGGTAGTTACTAAAGCTACTAAAACATTTTTAACATACTACTACATCAAGTCATGTTTTCTGCAGCTGCCATTTTAAATATATATTATAAACACCTATAAAATAACAAACACTATAGTAAAATGTTATCAATGTTAGCCATAAAGAAATATGTTTAAATTTTTTAAACTGTTCTTCCAACCAAAATCTATGTCTCTCACGTATTAAAGGCTAAAAATTGTGTATTAGGTGACCATGATCAGTGAATTAAAATTAAAATACGTATCTAGTTCCTTTGAAAAAAAAAGAAGGCAACCAACCTAGTAGGCAATTCGCTAAGTCTTCGGGCTGAATTATAAATAGTATGTTAAATATAGAGTAGCGTGTGGCGGGGGAAATTTATTGTGCTCGGTACCATCAGAGTCCTTTTTACTTTCTTGCGACCCTTTGAAACCTCAAAGAGAGGAAGTATTGTGATAGTTAAAAGAAAACCAATCACAAGATTTTAATGGCTGTCGACGTGACCCCTGAATCCAAAAAAAGTTGTTTTTTTTGCAATTCCGTCTATCTGTATTTCTGTCTTTTACTGAGACTAGAGGCCAAACCATTTTACTGATCTGTTTAAAACTTCGTATCTGGGGTTTTCATAAGGTCATCAGAGTTTTTTTAAACTATACATCCAACCTTAATACCCCAGTTACTTAAGTGTAAAAAGAGAGAAAAAATCGATTCACTCAAAATCTGCAAAATTTACTATAACGATTTTGATTAAATTTCGTATCCAAGCATTGTCTAAGATTACAAACCAAATGGCAATTTTCATTTTCCCATGAAAAGACTTTGAGGGTACTTTAATTAAGCAGAAATTTTCACTTTTGATCATATCTTAACAACTATTTGAGATAGGAAATAACCTATACTTTCAAAGTTGAAGGATTATTAAAAATATAAAAATAATTTTTTTTAAATATATTTTTATAAAACCAATAGTTTCTGAGATATTGGTGCAATATATTTTTATAAAACCAATTGTTTCTGAGATATTGGCAAATATATATATTTTAAATTGAGGTCTGGGAAATTGACCGTTATGCTCTTCGCTGAACAGAGATGTTACTTTTTTCTCAGTAAGTTTCTGTAACAGTGTATAGTATTTCATGTATGCTCTTTAGTGGAGTGTTTATGCAACAATCTATATTATTTCGTTTCAAATATCTTACGAGTTTTGAGTTTTATGTCTACATGACGCAAAGGAGAGAGAAACGCTGTGTGGTGCACTGTACCATTTATTTTTAATTATGAAGTTACTTCTATCCCTATTTTTATTTTGGGCTTAATTTAAATGGTAAGAAAGAGGGAGGTAGTTTGGAGGAGATGCACCCAAATTAGCCTAGAGAGGGGATGAGAAAATGACGGCAACAGGCAAAATCATAGGTTATTGTAAGAAACGAAACCTTAAGATTCCTCATGGATTTATTTATTACGCAAGTAGAACTCATAAACTAAACAATTATTTATATTTATACATATTATTTCACCGTAAATTTTATTTAATAAAGTATAATTAAACGTAATAATGGTTCAAACCCAATTTGGTGATCGTATGCTTTAACGAGTCACTCTTGAGTTAAACTGGATTGCTAGTGATGGGGAACTCGGGATTTGATTATCAGTTGGGTGTACTAAGGGTGTTTTTTCTAAATGGTTTACTATTCTTCGTCTACATACGGGTTGAGAGACGAAGTGAGAAAATATAATTATATTGCTCAAAAAGCTGGAGCCAATATCGATAAATATTTAATATTAATTCATGTGTATCACAAAATGATATGTGGTGTTACCCACAGGATCAGTCCTGATATCTGAATAACAAATTACATTAAGTGAGAAATGACAACCTGTATACTGGAATTGACTAAAGGTCTACTTGTGTCTCTCATGGACACGTGTACACCAACACGTGCTAAGAGTCAAACCCACGCTTACTGTCCCTGGTACTATGAATGAGGCCGCCCCGAATAAATGTTCCTATTCACACCGGCAGAACCAATCAACCATCGCAGGTAGAACAGCAGTCGCCATTGGACAAGTCCACAAATACCGTTATTGGTACTGGTGGTGTGTAAGAACAGACCAACCCACACAATCTAACCTTCGCACCGCCATATTTAGTGGCAGTCCTCCCCCTTGTATTTGCGTGGGATGAGGTTCAAAGAGCTGGGGTCACAGAAACAAACTGTACCACGAGATAAGCTACAAGCCGTAAACATAGTGGAGGCGTTTTAATAATCACCTGATTCTAGTTGGGTGTGAACCCCTGGTATCACTCTACATGGAGACATTAGGTCCTCCATACTAGCACCTGAGATTTCTTGATTCTGGTGGGGTGTAGACCACTGATATCCTGCCTGGTAACACACCACATGCAGACACCCAGTGCTATAGACTCCAAACCCCACCCACCCCTATAGATTGTACTCACATAGAAAATGACAAGTCAAAAAATTATATATGAATGTAAAGAGCTTACATAATTCACGGATAAAAGTGTTGGTCCTTTACCCTTTAAGTCTCCAGCCATTTTAATATTTTACCTGCTTCTTTAGCCACGTCATCTAAGGCGTCACTCTTGCACTAGACTAGAATGTTGATGAAAGGGAGATCAGGTGTACTTAAAGTGGTTTTCCACACTCCCTCCACGTAAATGCGGATACACCTCCTCTAAATTCAAACACTCTACTCATTAAATCACTAACGTAATTAGTATAAATTTCACTTTAAGCTGTTACCTTTCAACACAATAAATAAAATACTTTATCAGAGAATTTAGAATGGAAAACATTGAAATAATAAACCTTTATTAAAACCTGTTAATCGTTCGTTATTTCTGCAGGATAATTAAAACAGAGCACGTGGACAGCGCGTAACTTAGGTAATTGATACGGCTCTACCCGCTTCGGTGGCCGCATGGTTTAAGACGCTACTATTGCAGTAGTGCTAAAAAAACTGTTCCAACCAGGAGTCTCATCGTGGTTCAGTTTTGTGTAGCTCCCACAAGAAGACGCTGGAATTGAGATCAGCGAAAACAACTTTACTGTTTTTTTTAAATCGATCACATTGAAATATAATTTTTTTAAATGAGTAAACTTTTTCACTGGCCCGATCCAAAAGATGTGGTTGTCAAGTGTAAAATGCAGATACCCTCATATCGATGTGCTTTCTGGCTCGATCGTAATCGTGTATGTATAATTATCCGGTTAATCGGGGTCATGATGAGCTCTTGATAGAGGAGACAGTTATGTAAGT
The DNA here is from genome assembly GCA_902141375.1 of Timema poppense. NCBI lineage: Eukaryota > Metazoa > Arthropoda > Insecta > Phasmatodea > Timematidae > Timema > Timema poppense. The sequence goes on along the minus strand of CABFOV010006781.1, from coordinate 14,858 downwards.
AAGCAACTTCCTCTTCTACTTCAAGGTTAAAATAAGTTAAGACTTCACATTAAAATAATGTAATGGAATACAGATTATGTAACTACTGACGCTGACGTAACTATTAATTAGTATACCTATAAGGCTATGAATATTTGAAGCAACATTTTTTTTTAGCACCACGTTTTTATTACCCGTTGAGAGACCTGGAGGTCAAGAGGTAAGGTGTAGGACTTATGTGCTGGGGGTCCGGGGTTCACTCCTCGGTACCGGCACAGATTTATCTGATTGCCAAACCCTTCCTTCACCTCCGACAAGACGTGTATTAATCACAACCTGTGAATGTGGGGAATGCAAGGCCTCCACCGTGGTTCGGATTCCACGTTAAACTGTAGGTCTTCCACTTATCTCACAATCACCCTACCATTACATATTAGCGTAAGTGCATGTAACCCGAACGGGTAGTAAGAAGTGGTGCTAATAATAATAGTAATAATAATTTAATATCCATTCTTATTTACTAATCACGCTAATAATTTTAGGGAGGAGGAAGGATAATTTAAAGGAAGTTTACCCGAATTTTCGTGGAGGGAGAGTGAAAAACCATTTAGGAAACCCACTCAGTACACCCGACGGAGATTATAACTCCAATCTCCCTGACATCAGCAGTCGAGTCTATTGTGAGAGTGGCGCCTTTCACCATGCCTGCAGCCACCGAAGTGGGTGACATTTAATTGATACTTTTAATACAGGCGTACAAACTATATTATTTAAGGCTTTTGAAGCTAATGAGCTAGACCGGGCACTTTATCATTATATCGTGAGGGATTGATATTATTGTATGTTTAGTTCAAAATATTTCAAATAAAATCTAATATAAATTTAAATTTCTTTTAGCACCGCGTCTCACTCACTACCTGTTCAGATTATTCGCATATGTAATAGTTGAGCTAATGAGCTAAGAATGAAATCCGACTCCTTAACTCAGTCGGTAGCGCGTCTGCCTACTGAGTTAAGGAGTCGGATTTCATTCTTAATAAAGGTTCAGATTGGTTTTAAAAGCCACTGGGCGAGGGATAAAAAAATGTACTTCATAACATGTACACCACGTTCAGCTCGTGGTTTGTTGCCAGGGCACAGCAAGTCTTGACAGGACTGTACTAGTAAACTGTCTCCTCCCCTCTCGTGGTTTGTTGCCAGGGCAAGCAAGTCTTGACAGGACTGTGCCAGTGAACTGTATCCTCACCTCTCGTGTGTTGTTGCCAGGGCAAGCAAGTCTTGACAGGACTGTACTAGTAAACTGTCCCCTCCCCTCTCGTGTGTTGTTGCCAGGGCAAGCAAGTCTTGACAGGACTGTACTTGTAAACTGTCTCCTCCCCTATCGTGTGTTGTTGCCAGGGCAAGCAAGTCTTGACAGGATTGTACTAGTAAACTGTCTCCTCCCCTCTCGTGGTTTGTTGCCAAGGTAAGCAAGTCTTGACAGGACTGTACTAGTAAATTGTCTCCTCCCCTCTCGTGTGTTGTTACCAGGGCAAGCAAGTCTTGACAGGACTGTACAGGTAAACTGTCCCCTCCACTCTAAAGTGTTGTTGCCAGGGTAAGCAAGTCTTGACAGGACTGTACTAGTAAACTGTCTCCTCCCCTCTCGTGTGTTGTTGCCAGGGCAAGCAAGTCTTGACAGGACTGTACTAGTAAACTGTCTCCTCCCCTCTCGCGTGTTGTTACCAGGGCGAGCAAGTCNAGGCAAGCAAGTTTTGACAGGACTGTACTAGTAAACTGCCCCTTCCCTTCTCGTGTGTTGTTACCAGGGCAAGCAAGTCTTGACAGGACTGTACAGGTAAGCTGTCCCCTCCCCTCTAAAGTGTTGTTACCAAGGCAAGCAAGTCTTGACAGGACTGTACTAGTAAACTGCCCCTTCCCTTCTCGTGTGTTGTTACCAGGGCAAGCAAGTCTTGACAGGACTGTACAGGTAAGCTGTCCCCTCCCCTCTAAAGTGTTGTTACCAAGGCAAGCAAGTCTTGACAGGACTGTACTAGTAAACTGCCCCTTCCCTTCTCGTGTGTTGTTACCAGGGCAAGCAAGTCTTGACAGGACTGTACAGGTAAGCTGTCCCCTCCCCTCTAAAGTGTTGTTACCAAGGCAAGCAAGTCTTGACAGGACTGTACTAGTAAACTGCCCCTTCCCTTCTCGTGTGTTGTTACCAGGGCAAGCAAGTCTTGACAGGACTGTACAGGTAAGCTGTCCCCTCCCCTCTAAAGTGTTGTTACCAAGGCAAGCAAGTCTTGACAGGACTGTACTAGTAAACTGCCCCTTCCCTTCTCGTGTGTTGTTACCAGGGCAAGCAAGTCTTGACAGGACTGTACAGGTAAGCTGTCCCCTCCCCTCTAAAGTGTTGTTGCCAGGGCGAGCAAGTCTTGACAGGACTGTACTAGTAAACTGTTCCTTCTCACTATTCATTTTACCAACCGCTCAACACATATAAGACAATATTTACACTGAGTGGGAGGGAATTGTTTACTAGTACAGGCTGGTCAAGTAAATTTTTGCTATGAAGAAAATTTTATAAATAACAAACATATTTTTTAATTGAAAAATGACAAATTAGCGTTGGAATTGAACGCAGTACCCTTGGATTAGTGTGATAGTTAGACTTAGTTCGATTCCTGTGTCCAGGTGTCATTTTTCAACTGATTGGAGCTAAGAGCTTTTCAATTTCATACCTTTTTTTTTGCTGTAAGCTTTGATAAAAATTTTCTATTTTATTAGTATTTTTATAGGTATTTATATTGTATATCAAAGGTGACAGCTACAGTTAATACGACTTAATATATGAATATGTAAAAGTAGGTGTACTAACTTTTTTAAGGTGCAAGATAAGGTTCTTGCTATGAAAATTGTACTCTTGTTTTAATCACGATATTTCACCTGATGTAGCCATCTAATTTTTAAGCTTGGTAAGGTTTATAACCTTGTAATCGTTTTTCTTGAACCCAACCCCTAGATTGTAAGAGAATCCTCCTGAAGCTCAATTACTTCATTTAAACATCCTTGGACGGTAATATTCCGACATTGTTACTTGAGCTGTGTAGTCAGCGCAGACTGTTAAGGACAGGGAGGGCTAGATGGGGCGGGTGGGGTGGTGGGGGGGGCGAGGGTGGGGAGGAACAATTAGCCCTCGAGGATCACTGGTTTAATTAGGATGAGATCTGGTCCTCATCTTGAAGAGTCAGGAGAGGGAGAGTATATGTTCTAGAATAAACGATGGGATGTTTACAAGTTGATTCAAGCTAATTGTGGTAGAGTCTAAATTAATTACTTTTAGTGGTACACATGTTACTGGCAGTGAGGACACAGGATGAGGAAGGTGAAATTTAAGGACAATAACCAAAATAAAATGGTAAAAGACTTAGTGAGGATCACAATCTGGACCCCTTCCCTTCTTTCAGCTCACCGGCTGGGATTCAAACCCCAACCTTCCCTCACCATCATAAAACCAGATTAGATGAGTCTGGTGTTCAGGCCACGTGCACACCGGTGCGATTAGAAATGTAATTGAAAGTGCGAGTGTGTCGATGCTAACTTCGCGTGCATGTGTGGACTGGTGGGCAGGTGGGGCTCGCTTGGCGCGCGCGTGTGTGTGTGAAGCCTGTTTAGGAAAGAAGACTTAGTTGTTCAATATGCAGATCTAGCGGGGCCTCGCCCACCCTCGGCTACGTCACAGGTACACTCTGGTCCCAACACTTAGGGGCTGCGTCTTCCACTTTGAAATTAACTTCAAAGTTTTAAGTCAATGAACTATTTTTATCTTGGGTTGAACGAGGATTATAGTGAACCTTAAACAATTTGTTCGTTGTGGTTTTGAACATATCTATTGAAGTTATAATTTCAATAGACATCTTGAATCTGTTTTAATATAACCCGTAAGAGATGTTTCCTCCACGCAAATTCAAGTAAATTTTCTCTAAAATATTATTTCCTCATCCCTATGCTATCTCCATTGATGTAAGTATGGGTATTATTGTATAATACCCAAACGGGCACTAAGATTCAGTGACTAAAAGAGATATTGGCAGGTCTTGAACTGGGTGTTTGTTAATAAAAAAAAATACATAGTAGTTTTTAAATGGTAGAGATTATGTGAAAGTGGTAGAAGATACCTTTTAGCAATATTTATCACTTGAGAGCTAGTGATCTTTTCTTTTATTGTTTTTATAATTATATGACTTTCAAGATAAGGCCTATTAAATTATTTAATCTAAGTAAATGGTATTCAACCGGGAATACACGAAGATATTTTAGGGGTAAGAAAAATTTAAATTTAAAAATATACGTATAATTTCATGGTAAACAATAAATAATCAGGGCCATATTTGGGGTTTGCCACAAGAGACCAGGCCGTAAGGACATGCGATCTTTAAGAGCCATTTTTATTTTACTCTCTCTATCTCTCTTTCCTAGACGTATATAATAGAATATATATAGCTTGCATTATGCACCAACTACTTTTAGGGTACAAAATTGAAGATAAATTATATCTTAAGTTAGGCGAACATAAAAGTTTGAATACAATTGGTTTAAGGAGTAAGTCATAGAAGGGTAGTTTAGAAGAAATGCAGTCGTATTGCCTTGTATGATAAAACCACGTTCATGAATCCCTTTTGTAAGCTTAACCCCAATTTAACCAGCTGGGATTTTAAAACCGACCTTATCTTCAATGACGACCAAAATAAACACCGGCCAATACAAATTGACCCATATTCAAATTAGTTTTAAACATTGTATTTGTTTATTCATATTTTATGAGCTCCAGGGTGGGATGAGTGTATAATGAAGTCAGGGTTCGATACCCAAGGAAGTATATTGGAGTTGTTTATTCAAGAATTTTTGTTACCTCTCATTGATAGTTAATACAGGCATCGTGAATGTCATTAAAACTTTATCCTCTTAATTATACTCATTTTGGCTATAGTTTAAATCAATTCAGTAAGTCTCTGTCCATCTTTCACAACTGGTTCCTTAGAATAAGTAGTTTATATATCTTGTAATCAATCCTTAGTCTCTCCAATAATTAGTTTTAGTTGAATCGGATACTGTATATGTAGAAAAATTATACTTTAATAGGGTTTGAACCCTGGCTTTCCGCATTTTCATGGCAACCATTCTAGCGAATGATTTATCCGGGAAGGGGTTTATTCCTTTCAGTGTATCATTCAATCATATAACCAAATAAAAGTCGGATGACCCGGATTCAAATCCCTCTCTGGTTGTCATTTTTCTATGTTTACTTAATTATTCCATTAGAATATCATCTGAAAAGGCGTTTTTTAAGTCCTTAAATGTACCATTCACCCTCCTAAACCTGTTGAGATAGATCGTTTGTCAACGATGGCCAGTAGAGCCATTGGCTATTACTTATAGCTATAGATGGGGTTATCATGTAGTATCATATAAATATGTATATTTAAAAAATATGTAGCATAATAATAATTATAAAATACATATTTTACCAGGCAAATAATATTTTCCGTGTTTACAATAGGATTGGATTGATGGATTATTTGTACTTTTCTGCGCAATACACATTATTATATACATTTCAATGTTTTCTGGGGTCATTGATTTCTGCCTCTCAGACAGAATATAGTAGGCATAAAATTAACTTCCACGTCGCAGAATATCACTGGGCGTATTTTATCAGAATAATTTTCTTGGGAGAAAAATATCATTTACATAATTTCCTTTAAGAACATGGCTTACACAGACAAACATTGAATATCCTGGATTTCTTTTTAACACTGACTTCAACTTGTTAGAAACACCTTCACCAGTTTTGCCTTGCACAGCATTTAGCTTTCCAATATTTTTTTTTTCATTATACCAATATATTCTTTTAGTAGAAGTTTAGTTGTTTGATACTCTCATCCGGCCGAAGTTTCTTCTGATGTATGCAGTTGAACAGGCCATAATTTGGATCATGGAATGCATTTTGAGAGTCACTCACAGATATCGCACACACTCACAGGCGAACATTTATATTACTGACCTCACAGCTACAAAATGTTCAAGTTGGCTGCTTCTATTCCTATCTTTTAGCAAAATTATTAGATAAATTCACCCTAAGGATCATATTGAGCAGACTTGATTGTGGGAGGAGGGGGCATGTACTGTGCTTAGAGGAAAAACCCTCAAATACCTTAACTGGATTTTAGCCCTTAAAATAATTCATTGGAACATTCCTTTCAGCTGTAATATCCAACTAAACAATGTTTAGAAGTACAATAATTTGTAATTAGTCGACAAATACAGTAGAAAATCACAAAATATGCAGTTTTATGTAAAATAATGTGAAATACGTAGAAATGTTAAAATATATAAAGAATTTTGAAATAAAAATTAAATATAATAACCCAAATGTGATGATTCGTTGAAATTTATATTTTATGAGCATCTAAATGTCGAGGAATAGAGTATATACATATATAGCTTCATAGAAATACCAGTATTACTTATAACAAAGACAGTGCCACTTAACAATTCGTTCACACACACAAAACAATGTTCATGCTCTATCATTGCCTCTAAATGTTTCATCAGCTTGTAGATGACTTCCTATACATCTTCTCCATTTTATGAGAGGTTCATCAAGTGATCTTGGCCCTTCCTTATTATTATAAACAAATCACTCTATTATTTCATCTTTCAAATATTGTCTGATAACCAATGGAGCTTTGTATATGCCCCAATCGTGGCATTGTTAGTGAGATATTAGATGCCCGTAACGGTAGGCAACCGGGAAAAGGCATCAGTCTCGTCAAGTCTGTCGATATTATCCCAACAAGGTGTACAATTTTTTTGTACATTTCATAACAATTCTACCTTTCCCATCTAATATGCTGATATTTAAGTTGGATAGTTAAGCTCACTGTATATATATACATATATTAGCTACACTTTATATCAAATATTAATCCAGTAATAGCAAAAGTCTAAAGGTAAATTTTATTTCGGTTTCAGGGGTAGCAAAATATATTAATATACAAGAAACGATGCAAATTCAAAACATTACAATTTTTATGAAGGTATCTTGGAGGCCTACAACTTCTCCCACACGCCGCTGTGATACAGCGTGGTATTGGCAGATGTTCCAGTTTACCCGAGACGGGAGTGTACCTGGTGATACGAACGCTGGAGCAAGCGAGTAACCTCCCTGTAAGGTGCGGTGATGGTAGCAGATGGTGATACCACCCCTCCTTCCCCTTCCTAGGAGAGTCTCCCTCTCTTCCCTCCAGGCTCTGGAAGTGCGCTGAGCAAGGAGTTATAATTTACTGACTCAAGTTAAAGCACCACCCCCCCACCCTTTTGTTAATTATATTAACATTTAGACTGGATAACGCTGTGGTCGTTGTAACCGGTACTTCCTCTCCGAGTTTCTTTGGTTGAAGTCACATCTTTAAATGTCATGTGACCTAACACCCATTTAAATCATGGAGTACCCATTTACTTGGATATACATTAGTGCTCTATAAAAATTGTGGGAGATGACTTTAATTATTCTAATTTAAATTGTCAACCTAGTTGGGAAGTTTGTTATAAAACGGCTTAACACTCTTAGAGAAAACTGATATTTTTGTATTTGTTTGTATTCAGTAGATTACTTATAGTATGTAATTGAAGTGAGTTCGTCTTCGTTCAATCTTAGCCGGGAAGATTATTTACTGTCCTAGATAAGCTAGTTTCTAAGTCTTGATAGCAAATTATTAAATATTTAGGTGGCAGATATTGTTGTGTAAATTTATAAGCGTACTGTCCTAGGTTAAGTTGGTTTCTAAGTCTTGTGCTGGCTTTGTGCTTAGACTATGAATATATAAAAATGACACCCATCCAAGAATTTGAAATCCAAATGCCAATGAAAAAACTAGTATAGTCATTTTTTATTTTCTATACTAAAAGGTGTATTTTAAAGGTTGGAATATTATGCAAATCAAGTCATTAAAACATATTTCATTTTCCTAGATCTCAATGCAGTTTCCCTTTTCCGTTTTTGACTGCGCTTCCCTTTGGGGTGTATTAATCTTTGAATTATGGTCAAGAGTTTAATGAGCACATATGCCACATATGACAGCTCATGAGCTCTTGTCAGTTTATAAGACTCAGGTAAAATTGTGTTAATCTAGCGGTGATTCTGGTAACAGGCTTATTGTAACAATACGGATCTCATTTGAATACAAGGGGCTGGTGTTATGTGGACCAGGCAACTGGCCTTTTCTGGGAGGCCTATAGCTACGTGGAGGAGACTGGCTAGAGAGGCAGGTTCTGGAGACTAAGAACGTTCAATGTTTAGTTTTTAAGCTATCATGGTAGTTAGTATTATTGCTTCTAAGTGTTAGTTTTAAACCATAAATCCGAAATGGAGAGTGCTGCTAATCTAGCTGGTCTAGGCTAGTTTGCGTTATGTGAACACCGTGTTTTTAAAGTGAAATGCCAATGACGGCGATATCGGGGCTCAAATACCAGTCTGGAGTACTAAGTGTGGTTTTTCACTCTCCCTCCACGGAAATTCTGGTACATTTTTTCTCGACTAAACCTTTATCATCCCTAGCACACTATCGTAATTAGTATGGGTTGTAAGACATGGTTCTAAAATTTAAAAGTTAATTTTAATTATCTAGATCTATAGCAATATTTGTTTACAACATAAGAGTTTATATTTGGTTCGTGTTATGGCTGCATAAAAATAAGAAATCATATATATATATATATATGGCACTTGCATTTGTCCACGGCAACTAAATTCATAATTCTCTGGTCGGATTACAAAATGGGCTATGTAAGGTCTCGATCAGGTTTTTTCCCTGGCTAGCTCAGTAGTAAGAACATTGAAGTTCTATACTCATTTTCATGTAGGATGTTTAAATTTCCATGGGAATGAATGATTATTTAGTTTAGGGTGTGTGTAAGAATTCTTGTGGTCATTTTTACCATAGCAATTGAGACAAACTGTGTCATTGCTAGAAGTTGTGGACAATGCACCATAGTCCCAAAAAGAATTGTTAAAGGTTGCGTAGTTATTGTTTGAATTGGGAAAGAAACAAATACGTGCAGGGTGTATTTGATTGTTCAGGGATTGGATACAAACGTGGGATTCCTTGGGTGCCTTGTACACATGTACTCATTTACATAAACACACACAAGCAAAATAACTGAAACCCAAAGTGTCTTATACCTGTGAGCTTCTTTTTGAAATCTCTTATCGAGCTAATAGTTTAGAACAAGGGTCGGCAACTAGTCGATCACGTTCGACCGGTCGATCTCGTATCAATTTCTGGTACATCGCGGGATTAAATTACATTATCATCAAAAGTCAATATTTGTTGTAAGCTGGCCAATATATCAAGTAATTTCAAATAATATTTGAGTGTGACCTTGATCGGTCATAATCGGTAATGGTTTTTTAAATTTAATTAATTTAATATGAGAATATACGTTTCATTGATTATAATTTTTTTATAAAGGTGGGGACACAAGTATTTGAGCAAATATTTAATTGAAGCAAGGTATAGACAAACTAATAAAACGTAGAGGGGAAAAGCGATGGGTGATCACGAAACCTATGATAAATTTATAAGTCGATCACGGCCCAAATAAGGTTTGCCGACCCCTGTTCTAGAAGGTTTCACTAAACAATCTTCCTGGAGACCACTAGGTGAAGGAACAACATACCCAAGAAATAGGGTGGATACACTTCATTTCCGTATCCTCTTTCCAGGTGAATATTTGTATTGCTCCTTACAAGGTCTTTACCATATTTTTTTAGTTAAGATATGGGAGGACATAGCTTGGAAAAGTATATTTTTGACCTGAACTGTGGTAGACCAAGTCCACGAGAGTTATAGGCGTGTAAATATTACACTCTGGGATGGATCTCTTTGACCGAGGGTCAATATATTTTCTTCACTGTGGAGCTAACAGCACCCTAACTATAGTCCTCAATGTGAAGATGAGCTGAATTGACGATGCCTTTGGCCAAGTTTGTGAACATATTTATACGTTTAAAGAATATTGTTTCTTCCCTTACGATACATACCAACAGCCATTACTTGGGCACTTGTATCTACGAAGATGTTAAGATCGGAATATGAAATGTATGTATCCAATCATCCTGACAAGGATAGGTTCTCACTGACAACACTAGCTGACACATTAAGTCAATGCTTAGCCATGGTCTGAATATAGGCCTACCAAAGGGTTTAATTTTTCTCTGCGCACTAGACGGGCCTTCTACCCCTCTTTCTGATTTGCTGGAGTTAATTAGTCATAAGAGAGAGAGAGAGAGAGAGGTGGTAAGTGACAACTAGCAGAAGATATAAAACCAGTTAAAATAAAAATATGATTAAAAACAAATGATTTGCTGTGAATGTTTTGACTGTCAAAAGTGACAACAAATCAGCTCACATGATTTGGCCAATGGATACATGAAAGTAGATCTAGTAACTTTTGTTGGCTGTCACTTACCTACACTTCTACCGTAGGTGGGGTACACATGTGCATGGGGACTCTCCCACCCTGAGATATTGAGTATCGCCCAGAGGAAGGATCAATTTCTTTCCTAGGTAAATTTATGTATGTCATCTACCTGAGCCTCGTGAGAATTCACCATAAATTTAACACAAGCTCTAAGCTGGTATCAATCTTGCGATACACTTGATTAACGACGTCAAGGAGGCTGAGGTTCGAATCTCAGCTGAGTGAACTGTCAGTGGTTTTCTATAAATTATCTATGACTGTTGTTTTTCCAGTTCATCTCCACATCATTGCGGGTGTAATTCATCCAATAACTTTTCTTATCACCACTATCCCATATATCAAGCTTTTATATAAGGTGTGTGTCTAAACATATAAACTAAAACTAAACACATTTTCAAATAAATTAAAGTTACCCTAGATGAACACATAACTTCTGTCTTAGGTTAAGCCATTTGAGTCATGTGTACTGACATTATAGACATCAAAATTAATATGAAAATAACCATTTAGCTATAGTGTATGACCCAAAATTGTTATAAGTGTTATCTAAGCATTCCTTTACCAGAAACTCAATGATTGTAGGTCACACACTCGTTTAAAATTAAAATACATTGTGTTCATCCACCATAATAAACCGATGAGGCAGTTAATCTGTTATTATTTGATGTAGAACTTTCACCTGATCGTCCAAACTTGCCTTGGCTCTTGTAGATCCAGCCACGATAACATTAATCAATTGTTCCGAATGCTGGGCCCACGTGCAGTCTTTCCATATCTGGGCCCCATGGCTGACCGTCAGCTTAAGAGCGCACCTGTCGGCTCGCCCACGAACCACGGTTCTCCGCGCATGCGTGATGCGCGACTTTTGGCGGTCTGTGCAACAAGTTGAAGCGTGTGATGCGGCTTGTCTGATCCTATATTACAGTTGGTAGCTCACCCTACATCTTACCCTAGTTGGTACAGCTACTGTCTCAGGGGACTGGGTTCCATTCCAGGAACTATCTCTTAACATGACGTCATTATTGTGAGAATATACTGTACAATTTAGCCCCACCACAGTATGGTCATGAAAAAAGCAAGTAGCTGGAAAATAGACGTACCGTACTAAAAACAATCATCATCAGCCACTTTAGAGTTGGTAGTAGCAGAAGTTGTTTTACTAGTCAGACTGCATGGTGCCTTTCAAGAAACCGATATTTGGCAAGGAGTTCTGCAAGTTTCCATATATATTACATAGTTCTTTGCAAGTAGCTAGTAGCTGGTATCTATTCCTGCCAAAAACCATCCAAGGCCCCTTGTAAGTAGCAAGTTTCTAGCAAGAAGTCCTGATAGGGACCACCTATGGCTCCAAGCAAATAGCCAGTATCTGGTAAGTAGTCCTAATAGAAAGCGCCTATGACTCCCTGCAAGTAACCAGTATCTGGTAGGTAGTGTTAATAGAGACCACCTTTGTCTCCTTGCAAGTAGCCAGTATCTGGCAAGCGGTTATGCTAGAGACTATCCAAGTCCCCTTGCAAGCAGCCTGTAGTGAAGGCTACAGATATTAAGTAGTCATTTAGTGGCACAAGTGATTTATGTCCCAGCTAAGATCCTGCCCCCAACATTAATATATCGTCTGACACCTCCAAGATTCTTACCAACCACAGTAATTAAAACATACATTAATAAGTTGTGTTAGAGTTCTTTAAATGACTGGGCTGAGATCCATTAGCGCACTGCATGCCGGTTTCAAAGAAACATGGGTTGGGTCTGTCTTTGTGTGATACACTAGCGCACTTTTGGTTTCAAGAAAATACGGGTTTGGTCCGTCTTTGTGTGTAACATAATCGAGCTGATGGTTTGAAGGAAATCAGTGTTTGGTTTACCTCTCATAAATCATAATTTATTAGCATACAGCTTGTTTCAATGAGTACTGTGTTTGGTTCTACTTTGTATGATACAGTTGCATGCTACTGGTTTCAAGGGAAGCTGTGTTTGATCCATTTATATCGTTGTCAATGATTCCACCACTTGTTTCAAGTAAAACTGTTTTTGAGCATGTCTAATTATTATGAACTAACATGTTAAATCATAAACGGGTTCATTCATCCCTCATGTCTGTCATTTTAAAATTGTATTAAAATAGTTGTTGAATACAATTTTATTTGCTACCATGGTTTAGTCTATAGGCTCTATATTGGTGAACAGATAGTTTTTATCTCAGAAATAAACACACGTAATCTTTATATGGTATTTCTTATTTAAAGTTAAAGAACATTTTATTTTCCAAAATCGCCGTTAGCCTAAACTGGTAGTAATACGCAATGCCCAAAAAGCTAACATAATTAAACTATTTTTACAAGATATTTATGGAAAACATTATATTATAGTCTTGTTTAATATTTAACTACAAAACAATGCAGCGTCCCTTAGCTGGAGATTAACATATCTTCTAATAATAAATAAATAGCTTATATCAGTGATATTATCATATTGATATTTTTTTAAATTAGTGTATCTATTGTTCAATTTCTAATTCCACAGATAATATTAACGCACGACTCATAAGATTTCTCAATAACAGTACGTCTTATTATAAAACACCCAGTCTTACATGTTTACCAATCGGCTTGCAGAATGAACCCACAGTTAAAAGCAATTGTCTTAGTCAGAACTCCCAAAACCGAACCGGGGGCTTTTACGCTTGTGTCCGGCATCTCTAACCACTCATCCAAAGGGACGGGATCATGTATTGTTTGCTCACAAAGAGAAAGAGCGATATATATTTTTAGGTTATGATTTCGTGAGCGCCGTAGATATGATTTCAATGTAAATATGGCACATATTAACACATTATTATTATTCCCTTAGTATCCCTCCTCGCGTCTACTACCCATTCAGGCTATATACTTATATATTAATTATATTAATGAGGTAGATAGGTAAGTTAATCGTGACCCATAAATAGTAGTTAATTAACTAAATACTTTAATTACAGTGGATACCACAATAATTATTGTAGCAGGTGTAAAATAAGCGCGTATATCTTCATCTATTACAACTGCAAATTGTGATGTGCTCATACAAAAAATCCTAGCAGTTCTATTTCGACTATTGCAAACATTATTACTAAATTTTCAAAAGTTCTTTTTAACCACGTTTGTGAAAAATAATATGATAAATTTTATCAAATTCAGGAAGAATTGGAATATATACGTCAGGATGTAAAAAAAAAAATTGTTTGTAAGAAGAATGGTATTTTAGAGAAAACATAATAGAATTTTTGTGTAAAAAAGTGGGAAATGGCTTAGGGTGAATTACTCTCATTAAACCTAGCTGGAATTCAAACCCTGACTTCCCCATTCCAGTCAAACTAGAGTAAATGAGCTTGACATTTATACCCTGTGTCCACCGATTTGTATCTCTCATCAGTTAAAACTCGGGGTAGATACTTTTACCCGCCCTAGCTTTATTCCCGTTGCATTTAAGTAGTTAATAAACTGTTAAAACCCATAAAACAATCTTTGTTTCTATCCACGGCCTAATAACACGTTTTCAATTACTCCGCCATTACCGGTGACCCCAGCATTACGCTTCGTAACGACGCGAGCAAACAGATCGTAACAGGATCTTCCAATCACGAACAACTGCTTATTTCGGTGATGCCAGCAGCAGCGGCCGTCAGATAACATCGCACCAGTCAATGGGGCAGCACCGAGACGTGTTTCTAATTAAATGTTAGTGTGAAGGAATGAACCCAGGTTTGTGTGAGAGCGCTCCTAGGTTTACAAGAACAAATGAAGACGTTGCGGTGTTAATTATTAACATCAGGAGCGGCCGTGATTAACAACAAACGAGGGGGTAATTGGTAGAAGTTGCGTCTCATGCCGGCAGTCCGAGCTGGGAGTCGAGACTAACAGGCTGGGATAACAAATTATCTTGTTCAAGCGAGATAAAGAAAGTTTTTATAATTTTTTTTTTTTGTAAAATAATTTGTAGTCACCGGATTAAAAAACTTTTGTTTTAAAATAAACGTTGTAAGGAGGAGTTTCTTAGCATTTTCAGTACTCTCACATTAAAGAAACGTATTTATTTAGGTATATTGAGGTTTTACAATCATATATTTATAACTTCATTAAGAGGCCTCTACAAGAATATTTATTTTTCTTTGTGACCCCTCGGAGGGAGTAAGTCAAAGAAATCAGAATCGATATTTTTATAGAAATCGACTTTCCTGATCTTCTGAAACCAAGAAAGTGGTTTTCTCGATGCCGTCTGTGTGTCTATATTTCGACCTAGAGCCAAAACAATTTTACCGATCGGGCTGAAACCTGGTATCTAGGGGTTTCGTATAATTACCCTGATTTTTTTTTTTA
>CABFOV010006780.1:20825-32439 GCA_902141375.1 Timema poppense | reverse complement strand
TTTTTTTTTTTCGGAATTAGATATTCAATATTTTTAACTTCTCTGCAACTATTTGAGAATAACTTAACATGTTAATATTGTAATTGGTACTATTAAAGATAAAATCTTTTATTTGATATTTATTTTTATAAATCCAATAATTTCTGAGCTATCAGCAAATATACATATATATGCATACTTTTTTGTTAATGTCTTTGAAAATAAATTTGATTCTCATACTCTTATATTAATTCATTTATGATATTGAGTGTAGTGTTTCTACAACAATGTATAGACCTATTATTTCCTTCAACAAAACTTACTAGTTATTAGTAAAATGTAAATTTAAAGGTAAAAACAGGAGAAAGTATGATGCACCGTAACATTTATTAACCTGTTCAAGAGATTAATAAATAAATGCTAAATCAGCATTAAATAATTATCAAATTCTATTAATTTATGCCCTAGAGTTTTTATGATTAAAATTATATTATATTGTCAATGTAAAAATATATCTACCTAAAAATAAATGGACCATAATCCAAAATATATTGAGTTCCATTCTTCTTGAGAAGATATTACTCAGTTATCTGAAGGTTTCTAAATATTTTGTTTGCTAAAAAACAATGAAAAAACTATTAGCTTGTGTGCACCTTACAAACTAGATAAATGGTCAAAGTTATTAAACATCGATTGTTAAAAAGTAAATGCTTTCTGAGATTTTTTTTTTTTACTGTTTATAATAACATTAATATTATCATTACTTTATAATATTATATAGTTTTACAAACAATAAATAATTTTATTTTGTTAAAGAGTTATTAAAAAGATATCAGTAAAAATGCATTTTAAGTTCATTCATATAATTGTACAAACATTACATTATTAATGATTTAATATAAACACAAACGTTTATAGCCAGCTTCTAAGAACATATCTGAAATCACTTTTGAACAAAATTTATTTAGAATGTATTAAAATGTGTTTTTTTATGATAGATATTTTAATGATTAAATTTTGAGGTTATTATTTTTAACAATTAAATTAGTCTTTTTCTATTGAGTTTAATAAACGATATTTGTGCTAAACTATTTAAGATCATAACTAACCAAAATAAATAAATGGCTCACTCTGCTTCATCTGGTACAATACAAAAGGGTTTCACTATAAAAATAAAAGTTAAATATATGTTCACATTTTTATAGTAAAATTAAGTAAAAATTTGTTCAATATACTTTATTCCAAAACTTTTCCTATAACACCTACACTGACAATATATTTTGAATAACAGCCATTCAAACATCCTAACTAAAACACTATTTATTTGCAAAACATTATGTTAAAAAAAATCTATTTATAACTAATCCAGCGCCAAAATCAATTTTGACTTGTGTTTGGACACCATGGGCGATGTTTTGGATAATATACATACTTTGATTGATAATTTTTCGTTTACACTGGTTGATAAAATTCACTTAAACATAACTAATGGAAACACCACTCTTTGATTCACCAGTAAGAGGATGTATTAAAATGTTGAAAAAAATAGTTCGCTTATAAAACCCGAAAATTTTAAGAAAGTTACCCTTTATTTGTAAAAAAAATATACATTCTTAAATGAATCAATTGTTTTGAATGAAGACTTTATTGGAGGGTTTTACTAGATAGTTATAATGGCTTGGGATAGAATTTAAGTTAACATCTGCTTGTTGGCTTTGTAAATACCAGATATGGTGAGTTTAGCAAATTCGAGTCCCCACAAGTTTCAGGCTAATTAGTTCTAAATGTGACTGGTAATCGGATGTGGCACAAGTTTCGAGATTCTATCTATTTTAACTATTACACTAATTTAAACTAATCTAGCTCTACTACTAACTCGTACTGGAGACAAACCACACCAATAGAAAATTTCTAAACATTAAATAACCAAGCGGACCACCCCTCTGAGGTAGAAGCATACCCACAGGTTGAAACTGTACTAAGGGACAACAATAATGCCAACTTAAAGACTGGTATCAATCAAAGACCCAATTAGGACATACAGCAACACCATGTATCAACCCTATCTCCCCATTTTTGCCAATCTAAGAGCATTAGTGATGGGGTAACATAGAACGGGGCATCAGACTCTCCCCCAAATATTTAAGATTTTGGTCATATGGTCATAGTTAAACAACAAACAAATGTGGCCATAAGGACTACGCTCTTTAAAATAAACATACTTTGCCAAAAAGTAGCAATTAAACTTAACCTACATTGAAGCTTCCCAAATGAAGATCATAAAGTACAAGTCTGTAAAAGACTAAATATATAATTTTAACAGAGATTACATTATCTGTGCCGAGGTGGTGAGACTGACGCAACAATCATCTTGACCGCTTCTTGAAGGTTACGTTGAACTGAGGGTTCCTGGATGCTCGTGAGACGAGTTGTTGGAATTGTGTACAAAAATAGTACGAGAGGCGTTGCATTATATATGAAGTTAATCTGACGTCTAAGGAGTGGAGGGGAAGGAAGGTTTTAGTGGTACATGATAGAATTGTCCAGAACAAACCTACAGTTGACCGCAGTCCAAGGAAACACAAAGCTGACGTCCAGTCTTATATTCGGGCAGGATTCAAGCGACCCAGTATGGAATGCAATTCATTTTCATTTTCCTTTACTTCATATGTACAGCAATTTACCGTTTTATTTGTATGTACGAACTAAATGAGCGTAACCCGTTACAATTTAAACTATTTATCAATTAAGATTATATAATTATTATTTTGTACTTTTAATAACGATATAAACAAAGTCAAAGATGCAATTAATAAGAAATGATTTACAAATCACAAAACTGGATCCACGACAACAAACTTGTTATATCTTGAAATCATTCATAGCGTTGTCTTCTAATAGTGATAGTGATAGTGTTGCTATCTATTTCTAGTAAACACAAAATGAGTTAAGGATAAGTGCTGCTCTCTAGTAAACAAAGACTGAATTAAGGATAGTTTCTGCTACTGCCATCTATCAGACAAGTAGTGCCGCGATTACATGGAATCAATTCAGGATTTTGTGGGTATAATGCAAATATTTCTAGTGAGTACAATTCAGACTTTTTATTTGTAATGCGTTTTTAAGAAAATGTCTGAATGGATACAATTCAGGATTTTGTGGATATAATGCAAATAATTACAGTGGATACAAATTAGGATTTTTGTTAAAGTTGTTTATTTGAAACTGTCTGAATGGAGACCATTCAGAATGGATACAATTCAGTATTTTGTGGGCATCATGATAATGGATACAAATCAGATTTTTTATTTGTGATGCTTGTTTAAGGAATGTCTGAATGGATAAAATTCAGCTCCCCCGAAATATCTCTTAAGATATCTAGCGAACTTGGTGAAAAGCTAGCCCACATCACAATTAATAGATTATCTAGTGAGTTTATTAGATACGGATAGAACATGTTTAATTATAGAGGAAGTATACGTGCATTTACGTGGGGAGAGAATAGAAAACCATTCTGGACAAATAACCCTAGTTAGACCTGACTGAGATTAGAACCCATATTGGTGCGCTAAGCCAAATGTCTCAGGTTCATACTGTATATTCAAGTATAAATTTTCCACTACATGGCGCTATATAATTATAATTTAATCTTTTTTTTTTGTTCATCTTGGACACTGCGTGGTAGCTACTACGCTCATTGGTTTAAAATCCTAAAAATTATTAGCGCACCTGCACAAAAATTTGCAGCTTAATATAGGAATTTTAAAATTTTAATTAGTTTTTGAAATTAATATCTTATTAGGAAACAAAGCACTATTTTTTTCAGACCTCTGCATGTGGTAGATGTAGAGAAAAGCTCAAGACATACTAACAAAGATAATAGAACATATATAAATAGATAGATATAAATAATAGAGCTTCGTGGAACGCATTACTTAAAAGCACCAACATTAACTTCTTTCCACATTCAATAATTAAATTAAGAAACATATTTCTCTAGCAATGTTAGGCACTTTGGCTATATATAAATATATTTAAGTCAAAATGTGATAACTGATAACAATATTATGTTTACATAAAATTAGACAGAAAATTCATAACAATTCTGCAAGTTTATTCATTAATGCTCCATCAATTAGAGCTTTAATTAAACATTTATTTGATCAAAGATTTTTAGTAGATTTAGCTTCAAATAAAGAAGGATGGTATTAAGTACATTATAATCATGATCAACAAAGTATTGAATATTATGTGTGTTTATTCCTTGATTAAGA
This sequence comes from Timema poppense, assembly GCA_902141375.1. NCBI lineage: Eukaryota > Metazoa > Arthropoda > Insecta > Phasmatodea > Timematidae > Timema > Timema poppense. The sequence continues at coordinate 28,186 of CABFOV010006780.1, read as the reverse complement.
ATTCATCTCGTGTCAGTATTTTGGGATCTTTCTAAAGTATGAAGATCTCGCCCTACATTTGAAGTCTTTACGTCTTCTTCGGCGGACTGTATGGCTATCTATCCAATCTTTGAAGGCGGCAACTCTGGTGTAAAATCCTTCTGGTTGAAACTTTTCACCACAATATTTAGATCCAGCTGATACTATACCTATTAGTTTACCCTTGAATATCAATGGACCCCCCGAGTCAGCCTGGAACATATCAAGGACCAATACAATGTTGTTTATTATGTTTTATGTTTAGAGGTTTCATGTAAGCATATTTTAATAAGATTATGTTATCAATTGTTGAGACTGATACATGATACAGCTACACGGATATAAGTATAGACATTCAATTTAGTTGAATTTAATATTATAGTAATTTTGGTAATTTTAAAATATCAATTTGTATTTAACTCTATCAACAGGTGAGCATTCGTATACAGGGGGGTTTTGGTGGGCATACCCCCCACTTGCTGGAAGCTAGAAACCATGCTAAATGATAAGCAATTCTAGAAGTTCTCTGAAGTTTTTTTTCAGGTTAAAATAACCTAACTGCCGAAGGCTTGGAAAATTTCCAAATATTAAACCCTTTTTGGAGCTCTGTGAAGTGATTTTTACTATGGCAAAATAAACCCCAAAATACCGAAGGCTAGGAAGATTTCTAAATATTTTTATCACACCTAGAAGCTCTCTGAAGTGGTTTTTATGGTGCAAAGCCCCTTAATTTGTATTTGTATGTTAATTTTGATATGGTTTGAACCATAAATAAAGCCATATACATTTTGTTCCTAAAATTTTGCGGGGGGTTAAAGCCACCAACCACCGCCCCCCCCCATCAGCCCTGGCTTGGGTCTTGTACACGACTACGCTTAAACCAGAAATTGCATCGAAGTATTGTTTTGTATATTCTTCAAATGACAACAGAGAGATAGGGATAGTTTTAATACGTATTTTATTTTAAAATTATTACTTTTCAATTTGTTAGAAATGTTGAAATATTTTAAAATTTTTACACTCGTCTCAATTTAAACGTTTTACAAAGAATAGGATGAATAAAAATAGACAACACCTCGACGTCTGGTTAACGTTTCATTATGATAATTGCATGCGAATGGAAGGCTAGTCTTGTTACGCGAGGTTCGGGTTCTGGGAGAGTAAATACAACTATTACTGAATAGAACCGGAATGGATAAACTACGGCCCACGGGACAAATACGGTTGGTGAGTTCAATCTGGCGTAAGGGATGGAAAATTTATTTTATAAAACCAATCCAAAATCAATATTTACACAATTTGTAAATCATGCCTAAAAGTATATGTCAATGTTCTCATCTTTATATCCATGCTAACAAATGTTTTCGAAATTTAAACTTATGAAAAATGCTCTTAGAAACGAACTTATTGATGTTCCTCCCTTGAGAATAACCTCACACCTTAACTTATAAATCCTCTAAACGATCTTAAAAATATACTAAGCCACTGAGGTTTGTATAGTTATTGTTACACATTGTCAATGGATTTAAATTTATTTGCATCATACATTTATGTGTATTTATCATTTTTATGAATTCTGAAAAAAGAAAAAAGATTAATAAAAGCCTATGGTCCAGCATTTTTTTTTGTTTGACCCTCCTGTATTTAGGTTTGCACATACATGGATTAAAACAACGTGTATTAAGCAGTTGAATAAAATTCTGTATTCTCTGGCTAAAATACATAACTTAATTGAATAAAAGATTCCTTTCCTAAGACCGAGAGGCTGAATAAATTACTAACCACAATAAAAACCACAATGAGGTAGAAAATCAGTTACATGAAGTTAATGTATAACATGTGGTTATCCACACGAGTGAACTCAGTTTCTTGAACGTAACTTGTGATATAGTCATTTATACAAACGAACTTTGCTGCGTGATTGTAGCATAACATTATTATTATTAGCACCGCGTCTTACTACCCGTTCGGGTTATACGCACTTACGCTAATATGTAATGGTAGGGTGATTGTGAAATTAAATGGAGGACCTACAGTTTAACGTGGGATCCGAACCACGGTGAAGGCCTGGCTATTCCCTACATTCACAAGATGTCTTGTCAGAGGTGAAGGAAGGGTTTGGTAATCAGATAAATCTGTGCCGGGATTCAGTATAACACACAGATATCAGTTAAGGAGATACCCACTTCAGTGGCCGCATGGTTTAAGGTGCTATGATCTCTAAAAACTAGATTGCCGATGATGGGTAAATCGAGGTTTGATTCTCAGTCGGATGTACTGAGGGGGGTTATTCAAAATTGTTTTCCACTATCCCTCCACGCAAATGCTGTTAAAATTACTGTAGCTATAACCTTCCTAATACTTAACAAATCAGTGTAATAGTTTAACAATCGGTGACCTGGCGGTCTATATGTAAGGTGTCAGACTTCTGTGCTGGCGGCCGGGGTTCAATCCTCGGTCCTGGCACAGATTTATCTGACTACCAAACCCTTCCATGACCTCTGACAATACATCTTGTGAATGTGGGGAATGTCAGGCCTCCACCGTGGTTCGGATTCCACGTTAAACTATAGGTCCTCCATTTCATCTCGCAATCACCCTACCATTACACATTAGTGTAAGTGCGTATAACCCGAACGGGTAGTAAGACGCGGTGCTAATAATAATAATAATAATAATAATAGTTTAACTTCTGCAGAACAGCTCGCTCCGATTGAGCGGGAATCTTGTGATTGGCTTAGAGCATGTCACGTGACCACGTTTCTGTTCTGAGCTAGTTTTTCGGCGAACATGTTAATTCACAGTAAGGGAACATCATAAGTGCATAAACGGCGTGAGTGACATAATAACCGAACAAGCAAACTCGGCTCTTTAGTGTGGGGGGGCCCTCTAGGTTGCTATAATACATTCTATTCTAACAATCTTAGGGGATGATGGAGGGTGGAGAGTGGTTAGATGATGCTCGCTGGTAGGGTAAAGAAGTGGTTATGATGATTTTTCAGCTACTAACACTTTTATTTTACGTAAGATAGCATAATATGGTTAAAATGATACCTAATATCAGTTGGTGAATTCTGTTGTTCCCTTTTTATGAGTCCACCTTCTATTTATTAACACATTAAACTCCACTGATCATTTCCAATCTTTTAAAAAAAATATATTTCTAGGTTAATTTTACTAACTTAATTTTTTCTCTACCTTGGAAATGTTATTTATAAAATTAGAAATCATTTATTTACTAGATTAGGCCTATAATAATGAAAATAAAACATTCTCATTTTGAGTTAAAATAGAATGAAACAGAAATTTAAAAAAATTATATTTACAAATAAAATTCGTCGGAAAAATCTAAACTGACTCCTTGAATATTATATTGGTATAAATATATAAATCGAGAAAGAAGGGGCCGTCAATTCAGAATATAGTCGTATATGATTTAAATTAGTAATTAGTCTAATTACTGCAAAGTATATACTATGCAAACATTCACAAAATGTATTAATTTGTGCAAACAGAAGAGTGGATTTTAAATTAATTATATTCATTATATACTGTAATATGCGAAATGCAAAAGTCAATGTTTAAATAATAGATAAAGTTTTATTTCTCAGTTTCTCTTAGTTTGGCAAGATCGAGCCATTCTATTCATAACATAATATCAATAACACGTTATATACAGGATAAAGCATTTAAGTTGAAATATCAAATCATCCCGAAAAATGAAAAAGAAACCGAACAAATAATTCTTTATTTGTTGGATGTCTTAAAGATTATTTCAAGTTCAACTTTTTTAATAAAATCATTCAATTTTTTAAAGGTATTTTACACTGTATAAAACTAAAAAAAACAACCTTTGCCTTAATTTTTTTAATAAACATTTATTTTCAAAGATATTTTAACTGGTATTTTTTATTAATCATTTAATTTTAAAACATTTGACTGCATTATATTGTTATTACGTCTAATGTAATATAATTTATTAAATTTCTTTAATAAATGTTCAAAATGATGGTTATTAACATCGAAATAATTTTAATGTAATAAAACATTATTGAATGAAAAATGTTTTAGAAAATAAAAAATAAAATATCTAGAAAATTTAATGTCATTTAACTAAAGATTCAGTCAAGAGGTTTTTTAAGGAAAAAATTATCTTAGAATCACTATAAGATTCCATTAAAAAAAACTTTGACCTTGCAATAGACTTGAAGACGTCCATCAAAACAAAAATAGCAAGTAGTGCTTTTCTCTTTACTCTGTTTAAAAGAAAAATATTTGTACACAGCAATTTTTTTTTCTAAAATGGTTAATTTTAGGAATGATCTGTAGTCCCAACTTAAATGCATATGTCGGATAGTCTAGGCATTACTCTAGATAATAAATACGTACCAGACAACTTCCACCTTTTTTACTTTCATGGCCAATGCAAATTACTTTGTCAGGTAATTTTCCATAGACCTTCTCACATTCTTCAAGTGGCCAGACTTTTAATTCAATCTTCATCAACACATAACTGCTCATCTAAGTACATACAAATATATACAAAGAGTTAAGCTAAGTTTGATACTTTAGTAAACCATATTTATTATTAAATTTTATATATGAATGAAAAATATATAGTACAATAATGAGCTATTATGTTCATTTTGTGTTAAATATCTTAAATGAATAAATTAATAATTTCTCAAATAGAGGTGGCGTATCATGTCAAGAGGAAAGATTGAGAGAAAGAGGAGATTAGGAATAGTGAAGAGTCAAATATTAGATGATTTGAAGGAAAGAAGAAAATTTTGAGATCTAAAGGAGGAGGCAGTGGACAAGTTGCATTGGTGGTCTAAGTTCACTGTCAAAAGGAATGGACCTGTCGTTACACACAACAAACACAACAAATAATAATAATAATAATATCATTATATAAACAAAATATTCAATGTTAAACTGAATTTTGAATTGAAAAAAATAATTGATTAAGGAGTCTAATTTAAAGAATTTTTCTATCTTTCTCATATATAAAGAAAGTGTAGCAATTTGCAATAATTTTTTCCTCTAGATCTTTACGTGCAGCACTCCTAAACACATAAAAGTAGATTTTATCATTTCTATCTGTCCTTGGACATAGGTCTAAACTAGTTTTATGGATTTTGATCAAACTTGATATCCATATATGGATATACCTAAGGAAGTTTTTTCTACTCTAGCTCACAAACAAGGTATACACCAGACACACAACCCCCTGGTTAAAATTGATACACCCCTTGGGAGAGCTTTTGTCCCTCAACACGGGGATCGCTACCTGCAGTACCAAGTGACAATATCAGATTATTGCTACGTGCAATACCAAGTGACATCATCAGATGATCGCTACGTGCAGTACCAAGTGACATCAGGGGATCGCTACGTACAATAACAAGTGACAACATCAGGGGATCGCTACGTGCAATAATCAAGTGACAACATCAGGGGATCGCTACGTGCGGTACCAAATGACATGATCAGGGGATCGCTACGTGCGGTACCAAGTGACATGATCAGAGGATCGCTACATGCAGTAACAAGTGACAACATTTTAAGGATTAATCAGATACACAGACATACGCCATTGCTAAAACTACTTTTTAAGGTTCGGGGAGGTTAAGAAACACTCATCAAAATCTTGGGTTGGATTTTTTTTACGGTCGCAATATTTTTCCTTTTGTGTTGGAAAAGAAAAAAAATGTATATATATATATTCTTATATTTTGATTTTATTGGCTTATAAATATTTGTTTCAAATAAAAGGTTTTTACTATAGATAGACCTACAAATTTGCATTAGTAAGCAATTTCATTTCTCAAAAAGTTACGTAGATATGATTAAAAAAAAACTTATAGTACCAGAACCCTCAGACAGTTTGATGAACAATTGAGAGAAGCCAATTTTGTATAATATTGATCAGTTCTCAGAAATTAAATTTAATAAAAAAAACATTCATCCAAATTTGATCAAATTGATTTTTTCTCTTTTTAGCTTAAAGGAAATTTCTCTTATTTTTAAAGGGTTAGATATAAAATTCCAAAAATCCCTCGAACACCCTACGAAAACCATAGCCCGAAGGGTAAAGTGTTTAGACTCCACTCCGAGGTCCAGACAGACAGACACACGGAAATGCAAAAACCACATTTTATGATTCTGGGGGTCATGAAATATCGAAATTCATCAAAATCTTGAATTTTATTTTTTTGACTATCAAAATAATTTCTCTATCTGTCGGGTAGCGAGAAAGTAAAAAATTGAATAAAAAACATTGAACAATTTTAATTACCTAAACGTTACTTTATAGTTTCCATACTTATCCTAAACCATTATACCAAAACACAAGCTGCAAATAATTGTCATAACGGGAACGTCTGTATCGAGTCGGAACCCATTCAATTAATTTAATAGTTGAAAAATAAAACCATGACACGTGAATCAAACCCAGGACATGTGAATTAGTGCACCAATGCTGTACCACAGAACCATCCAAGATTGGTTCAGTGATCGAGGTCATTCTTCACTCATGTCTTTAGTCAGAGTATGTGATGGACGTGGTAAAATCATCAACTACATAATATGAGCAATCAATTAATATCGTGAGCTACAAATATAAAGAAGATTTGTAGAAAATAATGGACCAGTTGGGGGAGATATGGAGAAGATAAGTAATGGAGATCAACATTGAAAAGACAAAAGTGATAGTGATTTATAAAAATGAAGAGCCATTGAAAATCAAAATTGGAAAACATAGATAATTCAAGTACCTAGGAGTTCCACAGACAAGAAATTCCTGATGCATAAAGGAAATTGGTTCAAGGAAGTTTTCAACAAGGAGAGGCTATTGCTGACCAGAAAGTTGAATTTGGTACCGAGGAAGAGACTGATGTAATTATATATTCAGAACATCGCGTGGTATAGAGCAGAAACTTAGACTCTTAGGAAGATGGAAAAGAAATTATTGGAGAGCCTTTAAATGTGGTGCTGGATATGACTTGAGAAGATCAGGTGGATAGACAGGCTGACGAATGAATAAGTCATAAGAAGAGTGGGTCAGAAGAGAACCATTTTGGATGTGGTTCTTCTGTGTGAAATAAACGGGATCGAATACATCCTAAGGTGGAACTATCTTATGCATGACGTCATAGAGAAAAAGGATGAGAGAAATAGGAGCTTAGGAAGGCGGGGTATTCAAATATTCGATGACATGAATGAAAGAAGAAAATAATGGGCGCACAGGGAGAAAGCAGAGGACAGAGCGTATTGGGGGTCTAAATTGACTTATTAAATAAATGGACCTGTTGAAAGACAAAACACACAATACTGCCGCC
>CABFOV010006780.1:0-16359 GCA_902141375.1 Timema poppense | reverse complement strand
TGAAACAGGCCCATTGTTCTGGTTGTTTATTGAAACAGGCCCATTGTTCTGGTTGTTTATTGAAACAGGCCCATTGTTCTGGTTGTTTATTGAAACAGGCCCATTGTTCTGGTTGTTTATTGAAACAGGCCCATTGTTCTGGTTGTTTATTGAAACAGGCCCATTGTTCTGGTTGTTTATTGAAACAGGCCCATTGTTCTGGTTGTTTATTGAAACAGGCCCATTGTTCTGGTTGTTTATTGAAACAGGCCCATTGTTCTGGTTGTTTATTGAAACAGGCCCATTGTTCTGGTTGTTTATTGAAACAGGCCCATTGTTCTGGTTGTTTATTGAAACAGGCCCATTGTTCTGGTTGTTTATTGAAACAGGCCCATTGTTCTGGTTGTTTATTGAAACAGGCCCATTGTTCTGGTTGTTTATTGAAACAGGCCCATTGTTCTGGTTGTTTATTGAAACAGGCCCATTGTTCTGGTTGTTTATTGAAACAGGCCCATTGTTCTGGTTGTTTATTGAAACAGGCCCATTGTTCTGGTTGTTTATTGAAACAGGCCCATTGTTCTGGTTGTTTATTGAAACAGGCCCATTGTTCTGGTTGTTTATTGAAACAGGCCCATTGTTCTGGTTGTTTATTGAAACAGGCCCATTGTTCTGGTTGTTTATTGAAACAGGCCCATTGTTCTGGTTGTTTATTGAAACAGGCCCATTGTTCTGGTTGTTTATTGAAACAGGCCCATTGTTCTGGTTGTTTATTGAAACAGGCCCATTGTTCTGGTTGTTTATTGAAACAGGCCCATTGTTCTGGTTGTTTATTGAAACAGGCCCATTGTTCTGGTTGTTTATTGAAACAGGCCCATTGTTCTGGTTGTTTATTGAAACAGGCCCATTGTTCTGGTTGTTTATTGAAACAGGCCCATTGTTCTGGTTGTTTATTGAAACAGGCCCATTGTTCTGGTTGTTTATTGAAACAGGCCCATTGTTCTGGTTGTTTATTGAAACAGGCCCATTGTTCTGGTTGTTTATTGAAACAGGCCCGTTGTTCTGGTTGTTTATTATCTCCAACAGTTGAGCCAACACAACACAGCTTGTCGGCATTGACCAGTCCTCCCAACTCCAACATGTCGGCTAACATCGCCAACAAGTTGTGAATACGTTTATATTATAACACAACTGGTTAGGATATTGTTGGCCAACATGTTTTGTATGAAGATAAACAAAACTTAGAAGTCTGGTCGCAACCGTGAACTACGTCACATATAGAAAATGTGTTCCTGAATGAGAAATGAACCTGTAACAAATTTCTTAATACGACTCTTGTGTTATCAATTTTAACATTAATAGACTAAAAATTTTGCGATATTAATACAATCTAGTAACAGCTACTCACGTGTGAACACAATGTGCTGCAGTTAAGGCGTACTTTTCACTTATAATGGAACCTCCACAAAAATGAATCTTCGTTGATGTATATCGAGCTGCAAACTAAAAGATAATAAATGGTACGTAGCATCACACAGACTTCTCTCTTAAAATAGACATTTAATAAACACTTATAATATTTGTGAAACACAACAATAGGTATACACATTGTTGTAGAAACACCACACCAAGGATTATAAATGAAATAATAAACATTTTTATATACCTACAATCTGACATTAAGAACTAGGAACACTGTTACTGAAAAAGTAAAAATATAGAAACACATTTGTGTACCAAATAGCATAAGAATCAAATTCATTTCAAAAAACCTATATTAAAAACTAGATATATTTGTTTATAGCTCGAAAATATTGGTCTTATAAAAATTTATTTCAAATAAAAGATTTCTATCTTTAATAATCGACTACTACAATTTTACTAAGATAATTTAATTTGTATCTATATTAGTTGTGGAGAAATCGTATAGATTAAAAAATCTCCTTAAGTAAAGTACCCTCAAAATAATTGTCATGAACAAATTAGAATTTCTTTCATTTTATTTTGATAAATACTGTATAAATACAAAATTCAATCAAAACCTTTATAGCAAATTTTGAGAAAATTGATCTTTTCTCTTTTGTCCTTCGGTAAAATAACTACCGTTAAATTTAAGGTTATATATCCAATTCCAAAAACACCGAGGAGAAACTTATGAAAAGGCCCGATACCTAGCTTTAGCTAAATCGCTAGAAATGTTTCGAACCTAGCTCGAGGTACAGACAATAAAACTGACAGATGGCACTACGAAAACCACTGTTTAGTCTCAAGAAGTCAAAAAGGTCAACATTTATCAAAATATTGAGTTAGATTTTTTTTACGATCACAATAATACTTCTCTGTACGAGGTGTAGAGAGAAAGTAAGAATAGTTATGCTTCAACTGGCGCATTTTTCAAATTAATTTTAAAATGTATTAATATAAGAAAATAACGATAATAGTGTTCATGTTATTGTTATTACGCTTGAAAATGACTCGAGAAACCACGGTTTCTTGCACTGGGGTAAATGTTTATTTATCCTATTAAATTTAATTAAAAGAGTTATTGTTATTTTAATAGTAACATAAAGAAGATCAATTTGGTGTGCGGTTGGAATGTCACAAATATAAAAAGGAAAATTTTCAGTAAGAGTAAGTCAAAGTTTTAATAAACCTTAAAAATCACATTAATTAGTCAAACAAATAATATATATATAAATATATAACTTATGTACCCCTAATTTTTAACTAACTATTTGATAGGATTTTGAAGCTTTGTTTAATCCGTACCAATCAACAAGCAGATATACAGTCATCGGATCAAACAGTTTCATAAGTCCACATTTTTGGGTTTGGACACACATAAAACGAAAATATACCACATTATCTCAAGGTTGAATATTTTCACGATTACAATAATTTCGCTTTTTATGGGAAAGTAAAAATTAATAATCAGTAAACTAACCATAAACGAGTTTCTACCAACAAAATCAGTGTACAGTGTAATGTGTCATGTCAAACACTCAAAAAGACAATCAAATTCTTCAAAAATCGGTCATCATTAAACTACCCATAAACGAATTTTTACTAAAAAAATAAGTATAGTGTCTGTTTCTCATACCTCAAACTCCACAGATATAAATTTTAAATAAATCATTAAAGCCCTTTTCAAAAAGATTTATATTATAAAAAGAAATTATTCATCAGTATACTACCCTTAATTTTAGGGTAAGGGTAAAAAAGTCCATAAATATCAACCTTTAACAGAAAAAATATATCTTTTTCTAGGTAGGTTGCCAGCGACAGACAGAAAGATTCTTTCTTTCACCTACTCGATGGCTTGCACCTAGAGTTTGTAAACAATGTATTTCATTCAACCCCAAAACAATAAATACAAAGAAATGAGATTGGGAGACCTAGGGGGCTAGGGAATACCTTCTTACAATCATGTATGTGGGCATACGTGCTTATCGACCATATTGGTAAAGGGGGNATTTAAGAAGTCCCTTCGTGAAAGCAAGTATTTGCAAATTTATCTACATTTTATCATAGATATAACTTATTATTTAACTATCACTCAAAACTCAGTATTATCGTACCTTTTAAAATTTAAAATTTCATGTTTATAAGTCTATTTTAAGATAGTATATGATTGGTTCATTTTAGTATGTGATAAATGACAATAAACTTATTTATATATTAATGTGATTATCTTATCATCGCAACCAAATCTGAACTAAAATAATACTAAACATATATATACTTACAATAAAAGGAAACTCCTCCACATATGCTGGTTCACCTCCAACAATTTTAGGTGGTCTATAAATTTTAGCTTCTGTAAACATTAAACCTGTAAAATATTGTAATTCAAATAAACTAAACTTTATAACATTCTCAATTTCAAACGTTGTTTGCTCCACCACTGTATCAATAATATAACATTTTCAACCTTTAAATAGAATTATTAATAATAAAAAACCTCTTTGTTTCACAAACAACATTAATACATGAATGAATGCTTTATTTTTGTTTCATTAAATATAAAAGTGTTATTTAGTCATAATAATTGTAGACGTGGAACGGCTTTACTATGAAATACAACCATTTGAATAGGGTGCCATCAAAGAGAGCTTAGAGAGGTATAGTGATGGAAATTGCCCTCTTTGGATATCCTTTTGAACACAATTATCCCAAATGGTTGTTATCTCTACTCATACCCTCTTTTGTAAAATGATTCTTAGGCCACTTGTCCTTCCAAATACCCTCTAATCTACCGTTATTCCGGTCGCTTGCCCCTCGACGATTGTTATAAGTTCAGGTAAAACTAGAGAAACATAACTCTAAAATCTTGATGTAACCCTTACTCAGCCAGGGTAATATACCGCTGAAAACTTCTTTTCCCTTCTATTTCTTCCTCTAATAGGTTCATACCTTCCTTACCCATTTTCACTTCTCCCTTAAACCATATCATCCCATCCGCTGTTACAATGGGCCATTCCTGCACATTTGTCCATCGCTTGGTATCTACATCTACATCAGGGAACCTTTACTGGACCTGACCTAACTCTCTTATATACATATATTTCAACAATAAGATAACTAACAAATTTTACTAGTTTATGATCTTGTGTTTTATTATTAAAATTATATATTGTAAATATGAAAATATATTTACCTATAAAGAAATGAACAACAATTGTCACAACTATATTGAATTTCATTTTTGTGTAGAAGCTATCTAAAGATCTTCTAATAATATTTTGTTTCCTGAATAAACGACGAAACAATTATCAACTTGACCCCCCCAGCTTAAAAAGTATATTAGTGGTTCAAGTTATAAAACATCGATTGGGTAAATGCTTTCTGAGAAATTATATTTAGTGTTTTCAATACAATATAAATAATATTATTACTTTATAATAGTCTTCTGTTTTACAACTAAAAAATTGTTTTTATTTTTATGGGAGGTTATTTAAAACATGTTAATATAAGATGGTTTTATTTAAGGCTTTATTTATTTATTTATTTAATGTGATTGTTATATTAATGAATAGGGGTCTTAGAATTGTAATGTGTAGATGTTTATTTACTACAGATAAATACTATTTTAAGTACGAACGTAGCTCGGAAAGAATCGTGCAACAGCAGAACTTTTTATTCCGATGTGTATAGGTTGACTAAAGGGAAGTTTAAAACTTCCTAGAATCTGACTGAACCAACATTGTCTTTGATCACTTTTGCTTACATATATTATATTAGGATCATCTTTCGTTAGCTATGATTAAAATAAATGGTATTTTATCTTATTTAAATATAAAGAGATATTAACTTTTTCCAGAATGTATAAGTCCAAATTTATATTTACTTTGTTTGTAGAATTCAATGTAAATTATTATTTAGAATAAAGATAATAAGAAAGATATGTAATGTGATAATAAACTTTAATGGATGATCAAAGAAGATTAATTGAAATGGGAATGGTCAATTTAACATTAACTTAACAGTTGTGTTAAAAAACTAATGTTGAATGTAAATTATTATATAGAAAGAGACATTAAATAGAAATATGTTTAAAAAATGTCATCAATTAACGTATAAGATAACAAACATTAAAAAACACATTAAAATGTGAGTCATTAGACAATTGAACATGTATTACATTAAAATTATATGGTTTAACCAGACTATATCTAAAGATTGTTCATGACTGGAATGATGTTAAATATTTAAGATATACAATTGAAGCAGTAAATAGAATAAGTTGAATTGGAAAATTGACAATATTGAATGGTTGAAATTAAAAAAAAAATTAAGGTTATATTATTGAATTCTATTTTCTTATCTGTAGTCCCTTGCTCCTTTTGTAGGCTTCGTAGAGAACGCCCGTTATTAATGATGTTACATGTTTCGACGCTCTACGGCATCATCCTCAGACTAAATAAAAACAAAGAAATGCAAAAGAAATTAACCATAACTAGTTGGACCAAGGCAAAATATCACAAAGTTGACGTTTAAAATATATTTTTTTTTCTTCTTTAGTGATTTTATTAAATCTTCTTACTTTCTATTTACAAAACATTTTACAATAAACATAAATGAATAATAATAATATTTACCAACCCATAAGGGTTCTTTAATATATCGTGTCCTTCGAGAAAAAACAAAATCAGTCTTTTTATATCCCCCAAATAGGGCACAAATCACATAATGGCGAGGGGGTATATTTTAAGTTAAAAACAATAATTTTGACAAAGATAACCCCCCATTACGCCGAAATTAAATTTTGGTTAATAATAATTAATAGATCCAGGCATTAAGTTTCCGTCTTCACCTTAGTCAGTCGACGGTACAATGAGTCACCATTGAAAACAAACGTCCCAATATATACCCATAATTGTATTCACAGAGAGAACGGGCAAAGGGAGGATGGGTAGGAGGATAGAACACAAACACTACAAGCAAAGAAGGAACTGGTAACTCGTAGAAGGAACCAGAACGTTCCAGTGGCGGAACTCGTAACTCGACGCGGCCACGCGGCACCTCATTATTTTGTTTCCGACCGGGCGTGGATTGTTTCCCGAGCAGTCCGTCGAACTAAAGCGCCACTTAGTCAGTTGAGTAGTGTCAGAGTGTGGAGGTCGGTCCACGTGCTCTAGTGCTGGAGTTCATCATGAGAGGTTTGGTGAGTGTTGCCCCATTTGAATTAACTTGAACTTGTAACTAAATCCCCACTTTCATTCATTTCACGGAGTAGCCAATTGATCTCTCTTCAGATCTCAAAGCCTAGTATTCCTGTCCTATTTCACCAAGAGGTCCCGAGTTTCAACATCAAATATTCCGACATTATTGAACTAGGTGAAGAACTAACTGCGTTCCTCAAATAAATTATCTGTGAATACTAGTTAAGGAGACCTGTGAGATATCTGTGAGTACTAGTTAAGGAGACCTGTGAGATATCTGTGAGTACTAGTTAAGGAGACCCGTGAGATATCTGTGAGTACTAGTTAAGGGGACCTGTGAGATATCTGTGAGTACTAGTTAAGGAGACCTGTGAGATATCTGTGAGATATCTGTGAGTACTAGTTAAGGAGACTGTGAGATATCTGTGAGTACCAGTTAAGGAGACCTGTGAGATATCTGTGAGTACTAGTTAAGGAGACCTGTGAGATATCTGTGAGTACTAGTTAAGGAGACCTGTGAGATATCTGTGAGTACTTATCTGTGAGTACCAGTTAAGGAGACCTGTGAGCTATCTAGTTAGATACTTATCGAGTTAAGTAACCAACAGGCGTCCCACGATAAATAAATCTAGAAAGTTTGTTAGATAAAGATATAACATTGAGAGATTTCATGGTTACTGGTTGAATCTTATTGGAAGTGTACCTGTTTTCCCGCGGCTAAAGAATGTATAATTATTTATGATAGATAACCCTAATTATACCCGACTGAAATTAGAACCTCTATGTCCCTGTCATCGCCAGGTTAGACTATTTCGAGAGTAGGTCTATTACTTAAGGTGGTTTTACCTGCTCACTCAAATGTTTCCCACGCTCCCTTCACAAGAATTCTGGTATATACTATCGGAATTCTACCTTTTTAATATATTCCTCATTAGTGTTGATAAAACGGATAGCCTTGTATTAAGACGAAATGCATGAAAAATATTCAAGGCAATATTATTTAAAATAAAATTTAGTAAAATAAAATCCATAACCATTTCTAAATATTGTATTCTATTTCTTGTACATAACGAATATAACAATTTCAATTTCTAGTTTCTTCCAATCATTAGAGCCATATTTAGATGAAAAGGGATGTTTTTAATAATGCATAATCTTATTAAAGCGTAATATATTTTATTTTTCAAAATGTAAACAATAATTTAAATAAATATTTAGTACACAATTTGAAAATCAATTGCAAAACATTTCTTTTATTTTTTTATTAATTCACATCAATGTCTACAGAAAATTTAATACAACATTTATAACTTAGACAATTTGTGCCAAACTAAAATTAAAATTCAATCAAGTGAGAAATTACAACTCCTTCTTGAGAATATAACCTGTAATATTGTTTGTTGTGTCAATGAAATGATAAAACTATTAATAGTAATATAATTAAACCGATTAACTACAGCAATATCACAAGAACACAAAACAAACCTACATAGTGCTATTGCAAGAGTAAACATTCATCAAAACTTGATTAATCATTATACTTTAAGTTACTGATTGTTTATAATAAATATCAACTAAACAAATAGGCCTAAATAAGATAAACGATGAACTTCTAATAAAACAAAAATCATTTTAACTTTCAATATTTTAAGTTTATACTCCTGCTGAAACATGTCATATAATTATGATCGTCTGTTTCGACTTGATGTTTCATATGGATTTCACTACTAACCTATCTTTGCACAAAATTAATATGGAATACAATTAATCTTTTTATGTCTCTATTAAATTAAATTATTAAATCTATATTTCCTAAAATGTAAAGTTGGCAATATAATAGAGCCTTTTTTGATATTTTTTGCCAAAATTAAATCACCCGCCTGAATTGATGATTATTCATTCAAAGTGTTTGAGCTCTCAATGGAATATATATTCGATAAACAGTGGATTGTGGGTTTAAGGGTCTGGTCAATTATCATTGTTATTAATTCACATCAATGTCTACAGAAAATTTAATACAACATTTATAACTTAGACAATTTGTGCCAAACTAAAATTAAAATTTAATCAAGTAAGAAATTACAAGTCCCTGTTGAGAATATAACTTGGAATATTGTTTGTTGTATCAATGAAATGCTAAAAATATTAATAGTAATATAATTTAACCGATTAACTACAGCAGTATTACAAGAACACAGCACAAATCTACATAGTGCTATTGTAAGAGTAAATATTTATCAAACCTTGATTAATCACTATACTTTGAGTTACTGATCGTTTATAATAAATATCAACTAAACAAATAGACCTAAATAAGATATACGATGAACTTCTAATAAAACAAAAATCATTTTAACTTTCAATATTTTAAGTTTATACTCCTACTAAAACATGTCATATAATTATGATCGTTTGGTTCGACTTGATGTTTCATATGGATTTCAGTACTAACCTATCTTTGCACAAAATTAATATGGAATACAATTAATCTTTTCATGTCTCTATTAAATTAAATTATTAAATCTATATTTCTTAAAATGTAAAGTTGGCGATATAATAGAGCCTTTTTTGATATTTTTTGCCAAAATTAAATCACCCGCCTGAATTGATGATTGTTCATTCAAAGTGTTTGAGCTCTCAATAGAATATATATTCGATAAACAGTGGATTGTGGGTTTAAGGGTCTGGTCAATTATCATTGGAAGTGAAGAGTCAATTTACGATATCAGAAGAAACCAATTGAGTTATACTTTGTCTTCGGCGGCTCAGTCAGCCCACAGTGTTGCCAGAAATATCAGCAGCCCATTTCCCATCCATTCACCAATCCAAAGTTAATAAGCAAACTAAACAAAGCTATATCTCTGAATCCTTTTATCGTGGATACCAATCACCTCTGTATTTTTATAGAGAAATAGGGGGGTGGGGAGGAGTAGAGTATATAATTGTACATAGCCTTGACGAGAGCTATTAGGGGAGAGTACCTAAGATTGTCACAAATAAAAGGCAATGCATCTGTCAAATGGTTTGGTCTTTCATTGAAATTCATCCTGGCCCAAGCATACACATTGATTTGAAGTTTTCTCGCTCTCATATATGTTCATTCGTAATCAAATTGGGGTATGGTCTGTTTTGCCATTGGTGGGGAGGTTAGGCATCAAATACTGCCCGTATGTATGTCTACAAGGAGTGTTTTTTATTTATGTTTCTCACTCTACCTCCACACAAATGTGGTTACAATGTCTCTAAATTTTACCTTACTATTTCCTATATCCTATTCATGCATTTATATGGGTATAGACCATACAAGTACACAATAGAAAAAAAGATAATAAAGACGCAGGGCTAAGAATAAATATATAATGAAGTGATAGCCTAAAGTCTCCTCGAATTTATACCTTGCCAGAACTTTGAATATGCATTAAATTACAAAATTAAATCATTAACAAATATTAATTGATAACATTTTATTCACTGTATAGTAATAAATACAATTTTATTAGTATGCATTCATTTTTACACTAAAACATAATATATTAGGCTAATGTTGATTTATTTTAAAACTACATATTGAATTAATATTTAAACAAATATTTTAATTTTTTCATTACTAAAATATTACTTTTGACATATAATGAAATAAATGGTACAGAATTCCGAACAGAATTCTCGCTTTATTGTTTGAAAATGGAGATAATTACTCAAAACTTGTAATATATGTATGTATATGAGTATAAACTCATAATGTATAAATAAGCTGTTAAAGCTTAATATTAAACTAATTTTTTAAAATAAATTGCTTAAACAAGGTTAAAAATATTATCGAGCCTTATGATTGCAACTCTTTCCAACATTAATACTTACATCCAGAATAATCTTGTTAAAGTAGTTATTCATTTTAAAAAAAATTAAAAAAATAGTAGACTAAATAAAAATTATAATCCAAGAAAATTGAAGTAAAAATATTTCTTCTTTATATAGTTAAATTCATATTAGTATGATAAGTAAAAGTCATATAAAGTCTTCGTTCTAGATAATATAAATCTCTTTTCATTAGTGAAAACAGATTTCAAATCCATAGAACATTTTTGTAACAATCTTTTATTTTGTAGTACCATGTTTTTATAGGTTAACTAGTGTTGACCGGCCCCTTGAACCTCACCCTTGTATTATCATTAACCTTGAGATAAATAGTATCACTGAGAACAGGGTGATTCCTGGATTATTTAGGTCAAAACATTGGTGCTCTAAGCCGAAAGTTTCAGATTAAAATTTTATATTCAAGTGTACCTTCTCAACTAGTGTGAATATAATTTAATCTTTATCAATAAAATTAAGTCTGTTTGTCTATCATAGAAATTGCGTGATATCTTCCACTCGCAGTGGTTTGAAATTCTAAAAATCGGTATCATAACTGCACGAAAATATGCAGCTCAAAGCAGAAAGTTTAAAATGTAACCATTTTTTTTATCAATTAAAAACAGGGTAGGAAACAAAGCATGCCTTTTTCAGATATTTGCTTGTGGTAGATATCGAGAAAAGCTCAAGACAGACTAACAAAGAACATAAAACACATATTGATTAACGAATAGCTATATAGTTGGATAGAGCCTCTTGAAACACATTACTTGAAAGCACCAAATTTAAAGTTACCTTCTTTCCACGTACTACCATTAAATTTAAAAATCTATTTCTCTGGCAATTATTAGCACTTCAATTATTTATAAATTTATTTAGATCAAAACGTGATAGTAATGTTGAGGTTTCATCAAATTAGATAGACAATACATAAACATAATTCTGAGAGTTTATTTAGTACTGCTCGAGTCAATTAGAGCTTTGGTTAACTATTCAATTAATATAATTTTTTTTATAGATTTAGCCTTAAATAAGGAATTAAGGACTCTGCAAATTACATTATAATCATGAACAAAAATTATTAAATATTGTGTATATTTTTTCCCCTTGGCTACGCATTCAACTCCATGTCAATATTTTGGTCCACTTCTTGAGTATGAAAATCTCGCCATACACTTGGATCCTTTTACCATGTTTTTATAGGTTAACTAGTGTTGACCGGCCCCTTGAACCTCACCCTTGTATTATCATTAACCTTGAGATAAATAGTATCACTGAGAACAGGGTGATTCCTGGATTATTTAGGTCAAAACATTGGTGCTCTAAGCCGAAAGTTTCAGATTAAAATTTTATATTCAAGTGTACCTTCTCAACTAGTGTGAATATAATTTAATCTTTATCAATAAAATTAAGTCTGTTTGTCTATCATAGAAATTGCGTGATATCTTCCACTCGCAGTGGTTTGAAATTCTAAAAATCGGTATCATAACTGCACGAAAATATGCAGCTCAAAGCAGAAAGTTTAAAATGTAACCATTTTTTTTATCAATTAAAAACAGGGTAGGAAACAAAGCATGCCTTTTTCAGATATTTGCTTGTGGTAGATATCGAGAAAAGCTCAAGACAGACTAACAAAGAACATAAAACACATATTGATTAACGAATAGCTATATAGTTGGATAGAGCCTCTTGAAACACATTACTTGAAAGCACCAAATTTAAAGTTACCTTCTTTCCACGTACTACCATTAAATTTAAAAATCTATTTCTCTGGCAATTATTAGCACTTCAATTATTTATAAATTTATTTAGATCAAAACGTGATAGTAATGTTGAGGTTTCATCAAATTAGATAGACAATACATAAACATAATTCTGAGAGTTTATTTAGTACTGCTCGAGTCAATTAGAGCTTTGGTTAACTATTCAATTAATATAATTTTTTTTATAGATTTAGCCTTAAATAAGGAATTAAGGACTCTGCAAATTACATTATAATCATGAACAAAAATTATTAAATATTGTGTATATTTTTTCCCCTTGGCTACGCATTCAACTCCATGTCAATATTTTGGTCCACTTCTTGAGTATGAAAATCTCGCCATACACTTGGATCCTTTACGCCTTCTTCGGCGGACTGCATGACTATCTATCCAATCTTTGTAGGCGGCAACGCGGGTGTAAAATCCTTCTGGTTCGTTCTTTGCACCACAATCAACAACTCCACCTGATACTATACCTATTACTTTACCCTTGAATATCAACGGACCACCCGAATCACCCTGGAACATCAAAAGGACGATTACAATGTTACTTGTCTAGGTTTCATTTTGTTATATTTAAATAATATTTTATCAGTTGTTGAGACTGAAAACTGATCCAACCCCACAGATATAAGAAGTCCCTTGATACAATTTTTTACCTAATAAATAGGAATAAAACAGTTGTTTAATTAAGAGTTGGTAGGAGATGTCTTGAACACCTTGGTTCAATAGATCATAATTCACAGCCAATCGATTGGGCACTAGGCACACGACTACGCCTGAGTTAGAAATCATGTATAAACGTTGTTTTCTTCAATTGAAATCATAGAAATTGGTATAATTTTGTTTTAATGTTTACTCTTAAATTGGTTGGAAATTTGTAAATATTGTATAACTGTTTCACTCTTCTCAATTTCAACATTTTCTAAAGAGAGAGTTGGAAAATTGACAACACTTCAACTTCTTGTTAACTCTGTATTAGGGTAGTTCTATGTGAAATCGTCACAAAGTAGCATTTTAAACCTGACAACTTTGAACTATTCTTTAAAATAATTTAATGTGTTCTACTTTGTTAGAAATACAATCTTATGAAGTTTATATTTTGTTTCTTTTGGTTTTTAGCGATATGGAAATTTGAAATTTCAAAATAATTGTGTTTTTGGTGACACATCTCATTAATAAAACGGGCTTTAAGTTAGACTATTATTGGGGGGGAAAAAAATATCATCCTTATTTCAAATAATGTATTTTTAAGAGATTTAACCCTTGAATACTATCTTCATTCTATTGCTATAAGAACGCATACATTACATCATAACAAATAAAAAAAAGCATTTCGTAAACTTCATATGTGATCTTATCTTCATGTTTAGGTTGTTTACTTGAAAATAAAGCATCTCCATTTTGGGTTAAATGAGAATAAATCTAAAAAATTTAATAATAGTAATTAAAAATATCTTTTTTAATCTAAGTGACTTCTTATATATAATATTATTCTAAATATTATATAAATCGAGAGAGAGAGTACCAATTATCTGACCTAAGTGGGGCCAACAGGGGATCGGATAACCTAAATGTCGGATCAAATGGAATCAAGGAGAGGGCCTAAAATGAAACAAATTCAAAACGAATGAAAGTGCCGAATATAGTCTTAAATGAAAGTAAGTTAGTAATTATTCTATAGTATAAATTGTGCAATAATTTACAAAATTATTATTTTATTCGTGTAAACAGAATGGATTTTAAATTAATTAATTTCAACATTTATTGTATATTGTAATGTGCAAAATGCAAAAGTCACTGTTTAAAAAATGTATTGTTTGTTTCCCAGCTTTGCTTCTCTTCCTTTAATCAAGGTCACGCCAGCGTATGAAAACATAAAATCAATAACAAGATATATACAGGATGAGCCATCTAAGTTACGATCCCAGAAAATTCCAAAAATGAAGAATTTCAAAATAAAATTGCTTCGTACAAAAGTATTTTAGTGGTAAAAATAATAAAATGGAATAAAAATGTTTTATAAAATACAAATTAAAATATATTTAAAAGTTAATGTCATTAAAATAAAGTTTCAGGCAGGCAAAAGTTTTGTTGTTGTTTTGTATAAATAAAAATTCTATTAGAGCAATTTTATGTTTTAATTTTTTTTTAAATTCGATCTTGAAATATTTTTGAATATGTCACTCAAATCAAAAATATCTAGTGTTGTTCTCTTTACCTTTTAAAAAGAAACATATTTTATACACGAAACATTTTTTTCTGAAAAATCTTTATTTTTGAGATATTTTGGTTTCTCGAATTGAAGGCCGGATAATCGGGGCTTGACTGTGTATCATCAATACGTACCTTACAACTTCCACCTGTTTTATCTCGACGGCCAGCACAAATATTTTTGTCAGTTATTTTGATGTTCGGGGAATACTCCTCCCAGAACTCCCGACATTCGTCAAGTGGCCAAACTTCTAATTCAACCTTCATCAACACCGAACTGGTAATCTAAGTACATACAAATATATAAAAAAAAGTTAAGCTAGGGTTGATACTTTAGTAAAACATATATTGTATTATTTTTTCTATATTAATGAAGTATATCTAGTACAAAAATGAGTTATTAGGTTCGTTTTGTGTTAAATATCCTACTTGAATCAATTAGAATTTTTTTCAAATATAGGTATAGTACTAAAATTCCTATATAAAAAAAAATCTATTTTCAAATTATGTTTGAATTTAAAAAAAATAATTCAACAAGGAGTATAGGTGACCTGGTGGTCTAGGGGTAAGAAGTTGGACTTCTCTGCTAGGGGTCCGGGGTTCAATCCTAGGTCCCGGCATAGATTTATATGATTTCCAAATCCCTTCCTTCACCTCTGACAAGACATCTTGTGAATGTGGGGAATGCCAGGCCTCCACCGTGGTTCGGATCCCATGTTAAACTTTAGGTGCTCCATTTCATCTCACAATCACCCTACCATTACACATTATCGTAAGTGCGTATAACCTGAATGGGTAGTAAGACGCGGTGCTAATAGTAGTAATAATAATAATAATAATAATAATAATGAATCTAGACCGGGTTAATTGGCAATATTCTTTACAAATGGTTTAAAATCTTTCCCCACTCGAATTCCTCGTACACCAGAAAATAAAATAATGTACGTACTTTAAATTAACTAATGTTAAAAGTTAAATCACTTTTCTTATTCTTTATTTAATGAAAATTTTAAAAATAGCTACGTAATCTCACCAAGTCTTTATCAATTATTAATAAGGATCATAAATATATATTTGATTTAAAACCTATTAGTAAATAAATAAATAATACTAGTTTTATATAACAGAAATAATCATTATTAATTATAACTACTATCTAATGATATCTAGAACGAAAATTTAATTAAAAACAAATTATAATTTAAACTTATAAATATGTTCATTGATTTAAAACATAAGTTAAATAAGTTTGGATCAGTTTAAAGCTCTGAACAATGTTTATAGTAAATATTGTTGACATTTATATAATTAAAACTATACCAAAACGTATATACATCTGAATAGTATCCTAGTATCCTTTCTTCTCTTTAAAGGCTATTCCAAATACACAAATTATCAGGCGCTATCCTTACATTATAGTTGAAACCTTTACTTTATGTGTTCACTTACATAATCGTATGGCTCAGTATATCCCCAGCCTATCACCGTAACTTTACTGCCATCAGGAACATCCACACGAGGATATATTGCAATAGGTTGTACTTTACCGTTGAACTGGAACATTTTATCAACCTGGACAGGACATTTATTCATGTTCAAACATATAAATAAATATTAGTACAATAAAATATATTAAGTAGTATTAAATCTCAATCTCTCAATAACTTGAATAATTATTCCTCGTCCATTTAATGACAGACCTTCCACCCCCCACCTTAGTGTCGTTCCCCTGACAACATTAATTTATTGCCTCTGTTGATCATTGGATGGTTAAAAACATTTGAAATAATTATACACTGAATTAATTATTAGTGCTATAAATAGTTTATATGATTGTGGTGTCGATAAGAGAGGATTTTAAATGGTGATAAAATTCCTTTAATCTTATG
>CABFOV010006779.1:9047-32454 GCA_902141375.1 Timema poppense | reverse complement strand
GATTCGAACCTCGATCTCCCCGTCCTCAGGAGTCGAGCTCAACACGACAAGCGCGTTAGCCAACTACGCCACCGAGGCGGGTATCAACAGTTGCTGAATATATGTCGAGGGTGTCCTGGAATTTAATGACGACCTTTAATCTTAATGTAAAAAGTTTCTCATCTAATGCCACCATGCTCATGACAGATATTCAACAATTGTTGATATCACCACGTGAAGAAAATTAAACTCTTATGTTTCTACTGGAGCAATATTTGATTTATTCTGTCCAATAAAAGTTTTGCTATAAAAAAATGCAAAAACTTTGCCCTTTTCTCGCGATCCCCTACACTCCTATTAAGCCTCACCAAAATGGAGGTCAATATTCATCAAGCCATGACAAGCACGACGAATGCTTGTGAAATGACAAGGTTTTTGCCAAATAAAAAAAGGTATAGCATTTTTTTAAAACTATAATTCATGTCATCATAACGTCTCACATAATTAAGCATTCCCTGATGGTTTGGCACGAAGATTCAACCTGCTGTACTAGGAAATTATATATGATGGATCTGTTGGGATTATTAATAAGTTTACTAAGATGGAGTCACCACAGGACTTGACTAAGCGTGAAGAGGTCAAGCATAATTTAAAGTGAGTTGACATATCCGTACAGATAGTGAAGATACTTTGAAGAAGAGGAAGAGATTTTTTTCTTTGTACAATGCACATTATTTTAATTTTGGATCATTCGATTAATTATTCACACTAATGGCATATGGATTATGAAGGTGTAAAATAAAGAAAAAAATATATCTCTAACTTGTGTGGAGGTAAAGTGGGAAACTATTTAGTAAAAATCCCCCTCAGAGCACCCGGATGGGATTCAATCCCTGAGATTATTGTCAACAGTAAACTTGACTAGATGAGTTTTACATTTATATTTCGTACTCACCAGCCCAAATTAGTGATATGCATGCATTACATCAGCAAATACTTATTTTAAATTAACCTAAATAAGACAGAGACCTCTTTTAACCATAATATAAAGTGTATTAGAAAAAGTTTCATGATTATCTAACAGATGGCAGCACTAACTCAATTTGAGCTAAAATTTGACTTCCCTCCTTTTCCCTAGTAGCCTATCCTTCATTAGTCAATGTTGACTATTCTTCAAAAAATTTGTGTTTTACTCGTATGTAAACAATTCTTTAAGGGTGTGGTTGAATCAGGTAAAATGTGAAAGAAAATAACAACTTTTAGATCAGAAAAAAATAAATTAAATAAATTATTTGCATTTACTTATATTTTGAAAATGTTTTAGTTCTACTTGTGCTGATTAATTTATGAAAACGTTTTAGTCCTACTTGTTATAATTAATTTGATGAAAACATTTTAGTCCTACTTGTTCTAACTAATTTGATGAAAGCACAGTGCATATTTATTTCAATTATTTAGTTAAAAAAGTAATCCAATTTCTATAAACACTAATATTACCTAGACACCAAAAAATTAATTCTACTAGAAATAAATATTATTAAAATGCTATTTTATATATTTTAAAATACCTTTATCTGTGCTAAAAAGTATCTATTTTAAAGTTGTAAAATTTATATTTGAAGGTATATGTAACCCACAATATTTCACTAGATACTAATTAATATACATCGAATTAACGATCAAATCTAAGCTGCTAGCTTCATTCAGCCAAATATTTTAAGCGAAAGTCTGGACAGTGTGGCAAATGATTAATTTCCTACATTAGGGAGTTCTACATCGCCCATAAATCGTGGGGATCCAGCAAATGTGTACTAAAAAATGTTTTACAAACCGTCAGAACAAACTAAAATGTGACGAATAAAAATAGATTAATGCTCTAGTGACTCAACATTTTAAATATTGCCACTGATTTGATAGTGTGTAAGCTACCAGAATTCGAGAATAAAAAAACAAGTGGGTCAAAATGGGCCGATTAATTTTTTTTATCGCCATCTATGAATTAATTACGCTAATGGCTTAAGGGATTAGGAAGGTTGCGTTTTGAGGGAGAGTGGAAACACATTTTGGAAGGAAAAAAACACCCTTATGACACCCGACCAAGATTCAAACCTTGATCTTCCCGTCATCAGCTTTATAGTCTACTAATAAAGTTGTGCCTTATACTATGTGATCACCGAAACGGGTTACGCTCATGTGGATAAGGTAGCTATGAAAAACATGAAATTTCGAAAATTTTACCCACTTGAGTGTAAAAGTAGTGTATAAACAATTTAGAGGTAGCCCACTTCGGTGGATGAATGGTCTAAGGCATCCACTATCACAGTAGACTAGACTGCCGATGATGGGGAGATTAAGGTTCGAATCTCAGTCGGGTCTACTGAAGGTGTTTTTCCCAAAAATGGTTTTCTACTCTCTCTCTACACACAAATGCGGTTACAGTCCTTCTAAATATAACCTTCTTAGTCCTAATGCCTAAAACCACTAGCGTGGTTAGAACAAAGGCGTATAGCCGGAACGAATAGTAATACCCGGTGATAAAAACCAAAATTAAGTTGGGGAGAAAACACCCGAGTGTACCCCCTTAAATTTCAAGCCCCCAAGAACCAAAACACGAGATGCTGCTAGATTATGACGCAAAGGCTAAGCTTGCCACTGTCCTCAAGAATAAAATCTCTCAATTTTTGTTTTGAGTTTTCTACTCTTTGTGCCCCTTTTTGGGGTGATTAACTAACCAACGTACATTTTTTATCTCTTCGTAATAAGAAAAACAAATTAATATATATATATATATATTAAACGGTATTATAAACGGACTTTTTCAAATGTTAATAAAAACGATATTGTGGATAGTTAAATAGTCGTTCCAAATTTTATATTACATTTTTGTGATAAGATAAACAAAGCCACCACAGAGGGGAGGAAAGGTTTACAAAAGTCCATAACATCTCGTCAAAGTATGGGTTGATTTGTTTAGCAGTTTCACTATTATAAAGAAATATTTAATGATCAATAAAACTCGGTAATGTTTTGCGTACTCTCTAAAATCCTCCCTCTACCCCTAAGAGTAGTGATTGGGAACTATATATAGTACTATCAATAGTATTGATAATGGTACACTATCGGTAACTATCGATTATTTGAAATCACTATCGATAGTTTTGCATTGGTCCTGTTTGACCTTTGTGTACTCCCTGGCTTAACCTTACAAAATTTTTGCCTGCGACTAAATGAATTATTTCTGAACGAATCTGTTGTTTATGGACTTGAAGTTATTTTTCTTGCAGTTATGTTGGCTATGAGCATGATAAATCTCGTTTTATTTATTTCGAATATAAGTTCTGCTGGATACTAGAAAACTCAGTGCCACCTGAACGAGTGCTTTCAGCGGCAGGGACTTCAAAAAAAAACAAACTCTGAAACCAAATTTTTTTTAGATATGTTGTTGTTCCAAAACAAATCGTGGTTTGATTATTATTTTTCACCTAAATAAACGTTTATACTTAAGCTAAATTAATTTAGTTTTATTTTACCTGTGATTATTTTTAGATATTACTATCGATGCTATCGATAGTTTCCGTACAACGATCATCGATTGTATCCGACCACTACCTAGGAGAAACACTGCTACAGCGCAAACTTACAAACTTCCAGTGCATAACATTGTGAAGTGTGTTGCTCTTTACATAACATTGTGAAGTGTGTTGCTCTTTACATAACATTGTGAAGTGTGTTGCTCTTTACATAACTATTAACACAAATTTCAGTCATTTGAAACAATAAAAGTTCGAAATACTGTGTTTTATCTTATTTTTTTTTGTATTACCTTCGCGTGGGTAAAAGGGTTTAGTGTGGGTTTAAAGTGGTATTATAGGGAACATGAGAAAAGGCAAGGGTTTTTTTTTGCAGTTTTTGTCAAAGTAAACCAAAATTGCTTCCACGCAAATATAGAATTCAATTTTCTTCACATGGTGATATCAACAGTTGATGAATATATATCATAAGCATAGAGGCATTAGGTGAAACAATTTTTAAAAGAACACATGATAATAAACTCTGTGATACAGTCGGCTAGAAATAGTAAGTTTACACCAACAATATTGCACTTGGATCATTTCTTACTACACATTAATGGAGATAAAGAGTTAATACAAGTTCCTAATACTGAACATTTTTGAAATATTAAAATATATTTGGACAAAAGTTGCATTTAAATGGCAGTTTTCGACCATTTTAGAATGTGTTCACAGATAAGCACTGTCCACAAATCTTCATTCTGTCATAACAGAGACATACTGTAGTTGTTAACAAGAAACTTTGTCGCTTTGTCTCCCATCGTCACCGCGAAAAATTTCGAGTAATCACTCAAATACGAATATACTGCACACATTTTTGGCAAATCGTAGTTCTTTTCCCTTTTACTGCCATAATACCTCGCGCGAGCCGGGAGCCGAGTTGGGTCTTCTATGATGAACACTCTTAAGAGAAAAGTTGTCATTAAATTTCAGGACACTTAAAAGAAAATAACCAGAAGATGCGCTAGTAGGTTATCTCATTAATTCTTCAAGGCATTAAATTAATTTTAAGGCACACTGTGTCTCAAGCATGAAAAATTCGATATATTTTTTCTTTTCTCGAAAGTTTATTTTCATTTACAAATTATACTAATCCCTCTATTAATTTTTTTTTCCAAATTCTACCATTTCTTTGGCCACCAAATAATTAAGCTACGATTCGCCTATTTGTATCTTTGGTACAAACAGATAATTTCGAGATAGTTTTTTACGAGATTGAACTCCGAGAGGTCGAAATCCAGTGAGATTTATTCCAAAGGAAAAAAAAAAATATATCTTATTCCGTAGTGAAGTTTTTTCCACGGATAGTTTTACGGAAAATGTTTTGAGATTTTGTCACGTGACCGCTCTATCTAGCAGAGGAGTAACCTCACAATAACTCGAGACACCCACTTCGATGGCCGCATGGTCTAAGGCGCTACTCTCGCAATAGACTAGACTGCTAAATAACGGGGGAAAGGTTCAATTCTCGTTCCGGTGCAATGAGGTTTTTTTTTTCCCCAAATGGTTTCACACGCTCTCTCTCCATGCAAATGTAGGTACACTTCCTCTGAATATAAACTTACTAATACCTAAAACCACTAGAGTAAGTAGTACATAATCGTATAACCCAATCGGTTAGTAATACGTAGTGCTAAAAAATAAATAAGTCAAAATTTGTGTCACATGTTCCATTTTTGCTCGCTCTTCTTTTAAAGTATGGGAATACATGTCCAGCCCGAGGCCATTTGGCGGTATAAGGTAATAACGCTACAACATAAAAATGAGAGCTAATTTGGGGTCTGTTTTCACGGAGGTCCGAAGCCACCCCTTCCCCCTCCCCCTTACTAACCCATCCACCCCCCACCCCCCTCCTCCAGCCCCTTCCAACATTCTTCGTCTACCATCGCTAGCACCTGGGCCGAGAAGTGGAGAAGCGGGAGGGGGTAGGCCTACCCACCCCGAGGGGGTGCCTCAATGAAGTCATCATGACTATGAGCCTGTGTCGGGTCGGGGCTGACTGGACCGAACCCTGTAATCACCTTGGGGCCCCGCCACGATGTGTGTCATTTCGAGCAAGCCGCCTCACACGTCCAGGTACTACTTGCCCGCCTCTCGTCCGCCCGCCGATAAAGAAGCCGCACCTCACCTTACCGGCACTTTAAAACGAATAATGTCCACGATTGATTTTATTTATATATTGTTTATATCGCTTTTCTTTTAATGTCTTATTAAGTATAGTTATATATAAAACCATTCAACAAACTTTATTTTACACCGTTTTATAATCTTGAATTCGCGAAATTAAAAATAGTTAATTTAATAATAATAATAATAATAATAATAATAATAATATTTAGCACCACACCGCGTCTTACTACCCGCTCGGGTTATACGCTTTAAGTACTAATTACGCTAATGGATTAGGAATGGGGAAGGTTGAATTAGAGGAATGAACCCGCATTTGCGTGGAGGGAGAGTGGAAAACCATTTAGGAAAAACCACCCCCAGTTCACCCGACCGAGATTCGTACCTCGATCTCCCCGTCCT
The DNA here is from genome assembly GCA_902141375.1 of Timema poppense. Lineage (NCBI taxonomy): Eukaryota > Metazoa > Arthropoda > Insecta > Phasmatodea > Timematidae > Timema > Timema poppense. Next base: position 26,374 of record CABFOV010006779.1, on the reverse strand, counting down.
CAGCAGTCGAGCAGCTCAACACGACAAGCGGGTTAGCCAACAACAGCACCGAGGCGGATAAAATTAAAAATAGTTAATTTAATAAAATTGATCCAATTATTGTAGATTTTTGGTATAAAGAAGCTTTTTTAAAAAAAGGACAAACTTTATTTATTTTGGTCAACATTGATAATATTTTACTATATTATTATATGAAACGTTACAGATGCGTATCACATAAACTGACGTATGAATACGTAAAAATAGATCGAGTAACTTTCCTGTCAGAAAAGATTATCCAAAAGAACGTTTGACTGTGTTCAAACACATGTTTCACTCTAAGGAAATTTATCAAAATTCCATAGATGTGATATATATTTTATCTACTTATCGTATCCGGTCCCGTGTTGTAGTGGTCATTGGACCTGGCTACAGACTTAGAGGACCAGGTTTCGATTCCCGTGTGGTACCTTAGGTATTTATTCCCTAAGAGGAATTATGCATTGGTTGCCAGGGGTTGGTAAGCCGTGTTTAAGGACCCTACTGGCTCACACCTCCATATTCACTAACATTTCATTGCTGGTACAATGTGTAGACAACCTACATATGTGTACCCTATATCACCCTGTGCCACATATGGGCGACCGAACTGTATGTCATGTCCTTTCCAACCAGAAATACCCTACGATAAAAAAAAAACCTGCTACTAATCGTAATAAGAATGTTCTAAATACTTTTTTTCAAAAATTCAATAATCAGTGAACCAACCTCAAATGAATAATTTGTTTTTAGAAAAATGAGCATAATATATTATTATTTAACATATAAAACATTCCACAGATATTTATTTGAAACAGAACCGTACAATTAAGATTCAAAAACTTTCCCGAATTTTAAAAAATCTCTCATTAGTAAAATATTCTTAATTTTTTGGTAGGAATACAATTTTTTTTTAAATACCTGGGGTACGACCATATAATATCTAACTCTAAAATTTTAACAAAACCCATCATACTATTTCAGCTGCAGTACCAGTGATAGAATAACATGGAGACAGTCAGAAATGTAAAATACCCACTTTTTGAGTTGGGGGGTTAGGGGCCCCACAAAATGTAAAGATTCATCATAATATTTAGACTGAAACTTTACATTATTAAAATACCTTCTTTGTATGGGAAAGTAAAAATTGTGCCGAAATTGGTTTGATGAATAAAAAATAGGTGACCTGCCGGTCTAGGGGTAAGGTGTCAGACTTCTATGTTGGGGGTCCGGGGTTCAATCCTCGGTCCCGGCACAGATTTATCTGATTACCAAACCCTTCCTTCACTTCTGACAAGACATCTTGTGAATGTGGGGAATGCCAGGCCTCCACCGTGGTTCGGATTCCACGTTAAGCTGTAGGTCCTCCATTTCATCTCACAATCACCCTACCATTACACATTAGCGTAAGTGCGCATAACCCGAACGGGTAGTAAGATGCGGTGCTAAGTGATAATATAATGTTTTATTGATTGGACTCCAACTTGATATCTGGGGTTTTCTTAAGGTCCCCCCGAGGTGTTTTTGGAATTAGATGTCTAACTCTAAATTTGAGGGTAGTTTACTGACGGGAAATAAGAGAGAAAAAAATAGATTTTCTCGAAATTTGCTTTGACGATGAATGTCATTATAAACAAGATAGAAATTCTCATTTTCTCGGGAAAATGAATTTGAAAGTACCTTATAAAGGGAAAATGATACAATTTTTGATCATTTCTCAGCAATTAGTTTAAATACGAAATAACTTAACATTGTAAAATTATAGTACAATTAAAGATTCAAATATTCTATTTGAAATATATTTTTATAAATCATACAGTTTTTGAGCTATAAGCAAATATATAATATATTTTTTAATTCAGGTCTTTGAAAATGAATTTGATTCTTATTAATTTTGGTGGACAAAGATGTTTCTCTTCTCACAATTTTTCTGTAACGGTGTGCCTAGATCCTAATGCCATAGAGTAAGTAAGTAACAGTGTATATTATTTCATTTACAATTTATGGTGTAGGTAGTGTTTCTACAAAAATGTATAGACCTATTATTTCATTTAATAAATCTTAATAGTTTTTAGTAAATGTATATTTTAAGATAGAAGCGAGAGAAAGCCTGTGCGGTGCACCCTACCATTTATTTTTGTTTAATTTGAATTAGATTCTGATCTGTCACTTGGTCGATTATTGTACTATCCAAAACAGCTCGGTAGTAAAAGTAGTGTATTTATATACATATAATTTTAACACTGCGTCTTATTACTCATTCGGGTTATACGCTTATTTACTAATAACGCTAATGGATTAAGGATGAGGAAGGTCGAATTCAGAGTAAGTGTATCCGTATTTGCTTGGAGAGAGCGTGGGAAACCATTTAGGTAAAGTCACCCTTAGTACAACCGAGCGTGGTTGAGTTACAATCTTCCCGCAATCGACAGTATATTCTGTTGTGAAAATGACGCCTTAAACCATGCGGCCACCCAAAATAAAGGTTGACCAAACAATTTCAACACTTTCTCTTAGATTACTTTAACATTAGTTCTCAATTATATTTGGCATGTGAAATTAACTTTTTATTTTGAATTCTATAAATGTATTCAAAACGGTGATTGTGGGTTTAGATAAATAGTTTTTTTCTTTCTTTATTAAAAAATATTCCAAAAGTCAGTCAAAGATAAACGACTGATTTTCTTTGAAAATATGGCGTGTAAAAGAAAATCTTCTGTGAGATGTTGCCTATCAACACTATGGTCTATAGTTGGACTTCATACCAGACCAGAGGTATTAAACCTGGAGGTCCACGAAAGCATCTTAGAGGGCACACAAAATTAAAATATATATATTATAGTATATGTATAGCTTTCATCATGAATCAACAACTTTGAGGGTACAGAGTTTAAGAGAATTTATATATGGTAGTTCACGAAAAAAAAGGGGGTGTATTACCACTGCTATAGACTATAGAATACAGACTATACACTATAGTCGGATCACCATAAGAACACTATCCAGTCATTCAACACGTAAAATAACCCGCCCCGGTGGCGTAGTTAGCTAACGCGTTAGACGTGTTGAGCTTGACTGCCAAGGACGGGGAGATCGTGGTTCAAATCTTGGTCGGGTTAACTAGGGGTGGTTTTTTCCTAAATAATTTTTCACTCTCCCTCTACGCAAATGGGGGCTCACTTCCTCTCAATTCAACCTCCTTAATTCCTAATCCATTAGCGTAATTAGTACTTAAGCGTATAACCCGAACGTGTAGTAAGACGCGGTGCTAAAAAAAATACGTAAAATAATTGACTTCTATGTATTCTTACACCAAAACATGTATGCTAAAGTCATCCCTTTTTATATATTGATTTTGTCATAGATAAGATAAATATAGGTCGATCTCAGGGGTCTTGGAGCAAAAGATCGCCTTACACACCCCGATGCTCGTGGGTTCAAACCCAACCGTGGCTGACGGATTTTTCTCGAGTGCTAAAAATCTGTAGCACAACTTCCTTCGGAGTAAAAGTAAAGCCGTTTGTCCCAATGTCGATTGGGGAATGTAAAAGAACCCTGGGAGATATGTGAAAATACTCTTCCCGACAAAATTAGTAGCCCCTTTCACTCTCGCTCATAGAAATTCAGTGTGTAAGGTAACTGAGAATCGTCAAACTTTCTGAGCGCCCTCACATGAGATTTCTACCAGATGGTGCGGGAAGTACTAGCCAGCTGATAGGCTGAGTGTATGCCCCAATCTAGATTTATATAAATAACATCAAACTAGCCTTTAGGTTGCTGGCATAAGAAGAAGAATTGAAAGCTGTCGTCAATAATGGCTACTATAGGTTTACCTTTTACTCCATTTAAAGGTTCTTAAGGTGATCCTACTATAACTTTTTTTTTCTCTTAGCTAACAAACAATTATTCCATCACTATTCCTTAGTAGACTGGAATTTACCGCCCACTTTCTATTCCTTGGTTTTCCCCACAACAGTGTTGCCACAACTAATGACACTAAACGATTATAAAAAAAACAGACCTATCTTTATTGGTTATTAAATAAGCCCCATTGTGATATGCATGATATGTTGATGGTTCTTGGAAGGTCCTAATTCGCTTCCCAACAGGGTGTTTTTTTGCAGGGTTTTTATTCTCCCTATCCTCTTTCCAGACGTTTGTTAATGTTATATATACTGGCTTCAATAGAAGGGAAAAAATCTTCATTGATAACAAAAATATATAGTCTAATTTACTCACTTCCTTATCCTATTGCACCAGGAGCTTGAAAGTTCTTTGCCGCACTTACAAAAGTACGCCGCCTATCCCTATCTTGAGCTAGTTCTATCCAGTCCACCTCACTACACCCCATCCCTATCTTGAGATAGTTCTATCCAGTCCACCTCCCTACACCCTATCCCTATCTTGAGATAGTTCTATCCAGTCCACCTCCCTACACCCTATCCCTATCTTGAGCTAGTTCTATCCAGTCCACCTCCCTACACCCTATCCCTATCTTGAGCTAGTTCTATCCAGTCCACCTCATTACACCCTATCCCTATCTTGAGCTAGTTCTATCCAGTCCACCTCACTTACACCCTATCTCTATCTTGAGCTAGTTCTATCCAGTCCCCATCCTTACACCCCATCCCTATCTTGAGCTAGTTCTATCCAGTCCACCTCACTTACACCCTATCTCTATCTTGAGCTAGTTCTATCCAGTCCCCATCCTTACACCCCATCCCTATCTTGAGCTAGTTCTATACAGTCCACCTCACTTACACCCTATCTCTATCTTGAGCTAGTTCTATTCAGTCCAACTCACTACACCCTATCCCTATCTTGAGATAGTTCTATCCAGTCCACCTCACTACACCCTATCTCTATCTTGAGATAGTTCTATCCAGTCCACCTCACTTACACCCTATCTCTATCTTGAGCTAGTTCTATCCAGTCCCCATCCTTACACCCTATCTCTTTTAGGTCCATTCTAAGAATTGTCCTCCCATCTTCCTCTAGGTCTTCCCAATGATATCTTCCCATTGGGTTTGCCAGTCAAGACCTTGAACACGGTTCTAGATTCTCCCACTAGCACTTTATGTCCCCCTCCCCCACATTAATATATTAGGCTTTATTATCCTAACAATGTATTGAGATGAGTACAGGGTGTATAGCTCATCATTATGTATCCTGCGCCACTCCCCAGTATCCTCATACCATTTTAGACCAAATATCTAAGTACCTTGTTTTGATCAATATTTATTTTCGTCATGTAAGGTAAGAGGCCACGTTTCACACCCATAGAGACCAACTGGTAAAATTATTTGTTTGTTTATTCTGAGTTTTACATTCCTTGAAAACAAGCGAGATGTTAATAATTTACTAACCGGATAATTTATAGCCTTTCCCAAGTATATTTTTTTTAACTAATTTCTTATTCGTATAAGGAAAGGCCAGTACTTTGCAGTTTTATGGAAAAAAATTTTTTTGCCAAAATAAATCAAATATTGCTCCCACACAAACATAGAATTTATTTTTCCTCCCCTCTCTTGAATATCTGTCAAGGGGTGTCCCGGAATTTAATGAAACTTTTTCTTCCCATTTAAAAAGTTTCTCATCTAATGCCGCAATGCTCATAATGGATATTCAGGAACTGTTGATATCAACACGTGAAGAAAGTTAAACGTTTATGCTTGTAGTGAAGCAATATTTTATTTATTTTAGCCAAACAGAAGTTTTTCCATAAAAACTGTAAAAGAAATGATGGCCTTTTCTTACGTCCCCTTCTATGCCATCATTTAATTTTGAACAATGTAAGGGAAAGGTTGACATCAAACAGTGCAACGCAGCTATTAAGATACGGAGCTGATTTAGCTTTAATGGGCAATAGTAAATAATGTGCTGTAAGGAATGTACAGTAGCCCCATGGCTTCTTTGGTGCTGACTGACAGTTTTGAAAAGTTACCAGACCAAATTACATATCCCTACGCCGAACCAGATGATCAGCAAAAATATGTGTTTAGCAGCTGTCACTTCTGACAGTAAAAATTTAGGTATATACCTAAATGTTGACGGTCAGAAGTTAGCTGTGAGCTGTCAGTCAGCACCAAAGAAGCCATGAGGCTAGTGTAGGCATTTTATTCTGGCTAGTGAGAAAATAGGTTTATAAGTGAACGTAAATAACAAAGTAAGTAACTAAGAATGCTATAAACACGATATTTAAGTGCCCTAAACTTAATATAGGCCTACATATAAAGTAACGAGTAGAATGTAATGCTATTAACACCTCATATGGGTGACTGATGTTCACACATAATAATCTATACATATTTTAACAAATATTTGTGAACACTATTTCTATTCCTCTGTCTAAATGCCAGTTTTAACAATAAAGATTAAATTGTCATGGTGTTTTATGTTTTATTTAAAGGATTATCAACTCTATGTGAATGGGAGAATCATTTGCCCAAATTTTGTTAGGGAACTTTGACTTGTAAGTAGAGTTATTCACGCGGGAATTCAAGTGGTTTTTAAGTAAACTTAAGTTAGGATATCTCAGGAATTTGTAGCTAAGGCCTGATACGTAATATAAAAACAAAACTAAATATGTATTTTAATTTAAAAGATAAATATAAGCTTATTAAAATATTAATACGTATATGTATGTTGGACGTATTTAGTATTATTAAGAGTTTATTTTGGACTTTATAGACACGAAATAATATTCATGATCAAGGATTACCCTTTAATTATCTTTATAAATATTGTAGAACAGTTTAGTACAAAAATAGTACACGGACAGATAAAATACCTCGATTCTGAAGCGCCTTTAGAGAGATGTCAAGCCACCTGCTCTACATTGAGGCCAAGCGGGTCACATAGCATTATAAGTAGTGTTAGGCCATGAGCATAAATACTAACGCGTTTGTGTAATTTATAAGCTTAGAACATGTGTTATTTTTAGATGTATTTCCCATTATTGCGTTTTACTACTCGTTCGGGGTGTACGCATATATAATGTGTTAAAGGAAGTGTGAATTAAGATTAAGTGCACCTACATTGGCAGGATAGAGGGGAGGGATAGAGTAGAAAAGAATGTAGGAAAAACTATCATCAATACATCCAGCCGGGATTCTAACCCCAACCACCCCGTCATCAGTAGTCCAGTTTATTACGAGTGTATGTCTTCATATCATTTGATCACTGCAGTTGGACAAATTAATATAAATTATCATATAGCTAAGGAATTTTAAGTTAATTTTTTTTTAAGGAAAGGTATATATCAGCAAATTATTTAAATTAATGAAATGTACAAATAAAATTAATTTTTACCAGAAATTAAACCTAGCATTACACATATAACTCTAGCACCATAATTTGTGTTATCTGTATACAAATAAACACTATGTTATTATTGTATAGTCTTAATCTACTGGGATTCGAATCTAGTTATTTCCTAAACTTGTAGTTGATATTTCTAATCGATTGGTCAACGGGACAAATATTGTTAGTGCATTTATTTAATAGCTAAGCTAAAAATTAAATTACATTTTGAACTTAAAAATAAAAATAAATTTGATTCTATTTGCAGTAGAGCGTCGATAATTCAGACATCAAGAATCCAGATCACCAATAAAAATATTATTTATAAAATTAACAACATTGTTACATTATCAGAGACATGGGTGACAAAAGAGATAACGCATCTCAATCCTTGTTTGGAAAAATTGAGCCTTTTTTCGTTGTTAGATTTTTGCCTTAATATAATCCTTCAGGATTTGTGATATTTATCAACAACAACAAAATATATGTTCTAGTTATTTATTTAAATAAAATGAAAATGTTACTACCACAACACCGAACTCTCATAAGTATCCCATCCATGTGGGTTTTTTTTTCTATAGGTACTGTATTTTTTTAAATCCAGAAAAGTCGATAGTCTGGACTGGGTCGAACCTAAATCTCCCCGTCATTGGCAGTCTAGTCTACAGCGAGAGTAGCGCGTTAGATTATGCAGCCACAGAGCGGTACTTCAACTTTTAACTATACACATTTATCATGCATGATATTTTAATTTAAATAAATCTAGAACAACCAATAAAATAAAAAATAGAGGGTGAGCATTGTGGTTTTCACGTTTGACTCTTCTCGGAAGGCCTAGGTTCAATTCTGTCCTTGTGCTTTGATGTTGTTTATATGTATATAAACATTAATAGCATCAAATAAACTATAATGCGAAATATATTTATTACCTATATACTATATATGCTTGACTGTTGCTTGGTGATCGTAACCAGCAATACATGATCTTGCTGGCTATAGATTTGATGGGTAGTCTAAGAGTAATAACTCTATAGAGAGTGCACACAACTTCGACATGGTGGGTGACTAATTGAAATATATTGATTTAAAATATCGTATTGGTTTTTAAGTAAAATACAAAATAAATTAAATAAATACCTATCACATAACAAATAAAAACAGCATATATGAAAAGGTGCTGAAATACCCAATTTTTAAATGTTCAGTAATGAAAGCACAATTATTTAACTTTTTCTCGAAATTTTTGAAATCATAGCATATCTGTCCCGACAATAGGGAAATATTTTTTCTTACGGGAATCCCCGCGGAATTCCGTAATCCCGTACACTCCTAATATTTAAATAAACACACACTCAAATATTATACCTTCCTTTTGAATATCTGGGTTTGGGTAAATTGATCCATTGGGCTCGATGCCACATTTTGTCCTTTACAACTAAAAAAAGGAGTTGTTTGTCTTTCATAATTCTCACAACATGTCTCTACGACAAGATGGAGGTGACAGAACACCTACATTGACATATGGGAGTGTACCGAGTTGACTTTCTTGATTCATGGACACATTTATCAGTAACTATACAAGCTTCCTCAAACACTGTTGTCCTTAGATTAAAAATGGCATAAGAAACATATTTAAGGTAAGGATGTAATGTCGTGGCAAAAGGACAGGATTTTTTTTGGTAGTTTTTGTATCAAAACTTTTTTTGGTCAAAATAAATCGAATATTGCTCCAATATAAAAAAAAAGTTTAATTTTCTTCACACGGTGATATCAACAGTTCTTGAATATTTTTCACTGGTGGCTTTGAATTTAATGACAAGTTTTTTTTCTTCATTTAAAAGGTTTGTCATCTAATGTCGCTATGCTTATGACAGATATTCAACAACTGTTGATATCAGCATGATTAGAATGGGTTTTCTTAGCACCGTGTCTTACTACCCGTTCGGGTTATATGGCGAAGAAAATAATTAGATTCTGTGTTTGTACTGAAGCAGTATTTTATTCTTTTTGGTCCAAAAATGTTTGTCTATAAAAACCGCAACAACAATTACTTTTTCTCACTTCCACCACACCCCCTGTCCCCCACCCCCTTGAAGAGAATAACAATCGTACCCTATCGATGGGCACGCAGACTAGATGTAAGATTTGTCTATTTTAGTTCACCGATGACGGGAGGGTTGGGGTTTGAATGTCGGCTAGGTGTACCGAGGGCATTTACCCCCACCCCCCTAAAATAGTTTTATATTCTCTCTCCATACGAATTCTGGTACATTTGTTTTAAATTATAGGGTGACTTGGTGGACTAGGGGTAAGGTGCTGGACTTCTGTGCTGGGGTCCGGGGTTCAGTCTTCGGTCCCGGCACAGATCTATCTGATTACCAAACCCTTCCTTCACCTCTGACAAGACATCTTGTGAATGTGGGGAGTGCCAGGCCTCCACCGAGGTTCGGATCCCACGTTAAACTGTAGGTCCTCCATTTCATCTCACAATCACCCTACCATTACACATTAGCGTAAGTGCATATAGCCCGAACGGGTAGTAAGACGCGGTGCTAATAACAATAATAATAATTATTATTATTTTAAATTATATCTTATATAGTCGTCGTATCCCGCTAATGTAGTTAAACAAAGCTTGGCCATATGGTTAGTAAAATGCCGTGTAAAACTATTATACTACTTCTAAGGTAGGTCTGTATATTTTCTAGCAACCTAAGTAAATGTACTTAAGATATTAAAGTTTACATTGTCTTTAATTTTGTTTTTCTAGCTAACAGAATTAGCACTCAGGAATATCTTATAGTGAATTCAGAATAGCTCGTATGTGCTGTTTCACACTACGCGACGACTAAAATAATGCGATATCTCAAGGATTCAAACTAGGACTTTGATAGGTAGTTGCTATAAAACTTAAATTATTGAGCAAATTTTCTACCCTCTTTTTACATATCAAGTCAAAAACTAATTATTTTTCAAATTTCTTTGTGCCTTAAAGAATATGTCTATACCACCAGTGAATAAAAAAAAAATTGTAAATAATATTTCTACTTAAATAGGATACAGTTTTTGTAATGTTGTACTGATTTTATTTATGTCCACAGAAAATAAAACAATATTAAAAAATATCCTTTTTAAAATCACCGAAATACCCTAAAAGTATTTAAACTTTATTATATATTTTTAAAATACACAATATTTTTAAGACAGTTGAGTGAGCTCAGTCATCTATACAACATTTTTACATAAATTATGAGTGACCATATATTTTACTTCTCCTTTAATTTATTCCCTTTCTTCCTGGAAAAATGTAAAATGCATTTTCCTGTAGTAGCAATTAGCACTTCGCAGTCCCTCCTATGGAGTTACTGCATTGTTGAAGTTGTATATTCTCATGTAATGCTCACTGAATGGACCACCCAAAAGAGACGTACCCCCTCAGCACTATTGTGTCCTAACTATAAAACTAAAAGCACTTGGAATACCTACTTGTTTAGATGTCCATTACCAAATTTTCCAGGTAGGTTGTGCTATTGTTTAGGTAACTGGGAATGGCCATGTAATAAACCATTATAACCTTTAGTAAGAACTTCCTGTAACTTTTTATGGTGTGGAATTTCACAAATTTATTGATCACTAAAACCCTACTATAAACATCCATCTTTTCTTCAAAAGGTGAAAGTATTTTGGTCTTGATGTATACCTGTGAGCAAAACGAAGGTGAGTGAAAATAGCTATTTTATTTTAAGACCTTCCTATAAGCATAATAATAATAATAATGTATTTATTTATTTATACTCTACAAATTTTAGCTAATAGCCGGTCTCACAGTTTGAGAGTTAATTATGCTAACACTAATCTAGATATTATAAGAGGTTGAGTAGTAAAAAGATTGAAACTTAATGTTAAAACTTATTTCAAATAACCTACTATTTTTGCTACAGTTTTTTTTTAATAAAAACTAGATGCTTCATTTTAAAAATGCCTCTTACCCAGAAAATGAATTCTTCCCAACTTATTCTGACATTATTGACAGATTTTAAATTATTAAATTCTTACCATTTCTTATCATTTTAAATACCGGCCTCTTGGTATAGTTTACAACGCCCTTGGTTACCGATCTAGAGTTCCCGGGTTCTCTTCCCGGTGGTGTTATAGTTATATCTTCCGAAAGGTGAATTATCCCAACGGTCACCAGGGTCAAAGTGATTAAGCTTAAGTTAGGTTTAAGATTTCCACTGGCTCCACACCCTCATAATCACTATCATCACAACGTTTAATTGCTGGTCTGGCGTGTAGACAGCCCACAAGTAACCTCCTGGTCAATGTTCTGTTACTAAAGAGTGGCAAAAACTCCACATACAGGGGCGACCGAACCACTGTAGATACTGAATCTCCCACGGTAAATATCTCACACGCTAAAATAATAACAAAAAATATTACGTCGATTTTTAACACCGCGTATTACTAACCGTTCGGGATATAAGCCTAGGTACTAATTATACTAATCTGTTGGGGGTTAGAAAGGTTAAATTTAGGGGAGGTGTACCAACGTTTGTGAACTGGTGGCCTAGGGGTGAGATGTCAGACTTCTATGATGGGGTTCCGGGATTCAATCCTTGGTCCCGATACAGATTTATCTGATTGCCAAACCCTTCCTTCACCTCTGAAAAGACGTGTATTAATCACAACTTGTGAATGTGAGGAATGCCCAGGCCTACACCGTGGTTCGGATCTCACGTTAAACTGTAGGTCCTCCATTTCATTACTCGAAATTTTGCGCGGTGACGATGGGGGACAAAGAGACAAAGTTTCTTATTAATAACTACGGTATGACCCTGTTATGACAGAATGAAGATTTGTGTACAGTGCTTGTCTGTGAAGACATTCTAAAATGGTCGAAAACGACCTTTTCAATGAAGGTTTTACTAAACAATTATTTAATATTTCAACAATGTTCAGTATTAGAAAATTATATTAACTTTTTTTCTCCATTAATGTTTAATCAGAAATGATCCATGTGCAATAGTGTCCGTGTGAATTTAGGATTTATAGCCGACTGTACCACAGAGTTGATTGAAGTAATGATGCACGCTCTTAAAGAAATCAAAAGAAATGTAAAATAAAAATAAAAAATCATAATTTAATTGTAGAATATTATTCGAAACCAACCTTGCCTCGAGCAAAGTCTCGAAAAATTTGAAATTATAAAACAGTGTGGAAATAGCTGGTCGATGTTTACGATAAAAGCAGCTACACATACCTATCAACATTATTGGTATTTGATATAGTGTTTTGTTTAATATGGGAGCACATAATTGCATCTCACTAATTATACAGGATCCGCCAATCAAGAATGCCTTTTATTATAAAGTATAAACAACTTGAGGCTGCTAATATCTTTTTAACGTTATGAAAACAAAACAAAAAATATTAAGAAGGAATCGTCTAGGAACGATTTCTTTTATGGGAAACGAAGCGGTAAATTTATGTACACGGAGCTATTCAAATTACGTCTTGGCTCCAAGTATTCTTTTATCGTCAATTTTGATGCGAAAACAAGTTTATCAGTAGAAAGGTCACGTAATAAATGAGTAGTGTGTAAATCAATTTCACTCAGCGGTGAAGACCTAAGTGCTAGTGTAATGTCTATGTAAGTGTAGTTGTAACACTTCAATTCAATAGTGGAATAAACGCCATTACGTCCAAAACTTTCGAACATTTTTTTACTACCTTAATTTAAATATCGTAGAGCTAAGATAATGCACAACGATAGATTCAATTACTTTTTGATATATTTCATTAAATCCCTAAGCAAAAAGGGATCGGTATGACATCAATTTTAAAATTTAGTAAGCTGAAAGTGTAGGGCAGCTTTTATGCGAAAACTGTTTTTTTTGGTCAAAAGAAATATTATTATTATTATTATCACCGCGTCTTACTACCCATTCGGGTTATACGCACTTCCGCTAATGTGTAATGGTAGGGTGATTGTGAGATGAAATGGAGTACCTACAGTTTAACGTGGGATCCGAACCACGGTTATTCCACACATTCACAAGTTGTGATTAATACACGTCTTGTCAGAGGTGAAGGAAGGGTTTGGCAATAAGATAAATCTGTGCTGGAACCGAGGATTGAACCCCAGACCACCGGAACTGAATTCAGACACCTTACCCCTAAGACTCCCGAGTCACCGTCAAAATAAATAAAATACTTCTTCAGTAGAAACTTAATGTTTAATTTTATTCTCATGGTGAAATCAACACGGTTGTTAAATATATGTTAAGGGTGTTTTGGAATATAATGACAACTTTTTCTTTTCATTCAAAAAGTTTCTCATCTAACGCAGCTATGCTCATGACATTTATTCAACACGTGTTGATATCACAAAGCGGAGAAAATTAAATTATGTTTTTACTGGAGCAATATTTTATTTATTTTGGTTAAAAAAAAGTGTTGCTATACAAATTGTATATATATATATATAAATAAAGACAAGGGCCAAGAGTTGTAAAATTATTTATATATATTTATAATACATATTAAAACTAATACATATATATATATATATATAGTAATTTTAATATGTATTATAAATATACATAAATATTTTTACTATGCTTGGCCTACTATATATATATATATATATATATAATAGTTTTAATATGTATTATAAATATATATAAATAATTTTACTACTCTTATCCCTTGTCTTTTAAGGTAGACTTTGTACAAAATAATAATAATAATATCTTTAGCTAATTGCCTAGTTATCACCATAAAGCCCCCTCCCGCCCCCGGAGTTGAAGATGTATAAAGCGTGACTGGGCTACATCGTTCGTAGCCCAGTAGTGTAAAAAATATTCAGTACTAATATAACATTGTCCAGGGGACGCCCGAATGTACTAATCGTACATACTTTCCATGGAGGCTCTTTCAATGTCCCGATGAGATGAAATGAGGGTGATTGATGGTGAGTATGAGGGTGATAGTGAGTACGTTCGGGCGTCCCCTGGACAACGGTACATTAGTACTGAATAATATTTCCACTACTGGGCTACGAATGATGTAGCCCAGACACAAAATATTACTTCGACTAACCATGATAATTTTGGTCACACTCGGATATTATTTAAATCTTTTTGATACATTTATGACTTTATAAGGCTCTGAAATCGACTTTTAAAGACGTTAAAGTTTCTTTACGTGATCGATTGAAAACGTCCGTAAGATCAAACAGTTTCCGACCCCTGTAATGTAAAAAAAATAAGGGTGTTGTTTTTAATACGTGTTTGACATGTTGTCAAGTTATGCAGTTGTTGTTCTTTCTCCTTGTGTATTTTATACAAGATCTAAGCGCGCTTTTGATCTGTATAGGTGAGTTGCGGTCCGGATTTTTGTTAGACACGTACAAATAGCAGCCTACTCACTTGAGAGAGAGGTCTCAGTTGCGTCCATCTAATTAGCAGTGAGCTTTCTATCATGCTGTCGTAAATTTCAGATATAAACTGTCATTGTCTCATGTCGACATTTCTTGTAATATCCAAAATTACTCAGTTCTTGTCGCTCAATAGTTTTGGTAAAAATTTGAAGGTTTGTTAGGATAGGATAGCTTAGGTTAGGTTAGGTTAACAGCTCGGGCCGCAATTCGTACGTGGCTCTGAAAATGTGTGGCCGCAATTCACCTGCAGCCCTTTTGATCCACATCTTCCTGCGGTTTTGATATGAAGTTTATTTCTCTTGTGCGCTTTAGATGTTATCCGCTTACTAAAGCACCGATCACATAAACCATAAACGGCATCACTTTGGTGGTCATAGATTGGATGCACGACGGCACTCACAGAACCCAGGACGGTGGGCACGCAGGCATAGGCGGGATTCTCCTTTAGTCTGGTATTATTATTATTATTATTATTATTATTATTAGCACCACGTCTTACTACCCGTTCGGGTTATACGCACTTACGCTAATGTGTAATGGTAGGGTGATTGTGAGATGAAATGGAGGACCTACAATTTAACGTGGAATCCGAACCACAGTGGAGGCCTGGCATTCCCCACATTCACAAGATGTCTTGTCAGAGGTGAAGGAAGGGTTTGGTAATCAGATAAATCTGTGCCGGGACCTGGAATTGAACCCCGGCCGCCAGCACAGACGTCTGACACCTTACCCCTAGACCATCAGGTCACCTTAGTCTGGTCTTTCGGTGATGGTAAGGCAGGTGTTCGAATCTCAGATGGGTGAACTGAGTTGTTTTGTTTCTAAATGTTTTTTCCACTATACTTCTGCGTTAATTAGGGTATATTCCCTCCTTTCAATTATACCTACCCCAATTATTATAGATAGTCTGAATGGGTAGTAAGACACATACTAAAAGCAGAGAACTAAAACAAAAAAAATAGTCTGGGGTCGTGTTTTTTTTTTTCTTGAATCGACTGATATTAAATCGCTAATAGCCACCACACTGGCGCTAAAGTTCCCTAATAAAAACGACAGGGGATTAAAACGATACCCCTTCCCCCCGATATTCTAGCTCCCCGTCCCTAGAAAACCACGCATGCGCGTTGAGCAGTTTCTACCACCGAGGCTGGCTGGTGTGTTAAGGGAGGTGTAGCCTAGCCAGTAATAATTGGTAAGGTAGTGATTTCGAGTTTTCGGCGTGATTGCGGCTCGTAGCCTGCCTGCCTGGGCAGAAGGTGTGCGGCAGGCTATTA
Source organism: Timema poppense (assembly GCA_902141375.1). Taxonomy (NCBI): domain Eukaryota; kingdom Metazoa; phylum Arthropoda; class Insecta; order Phasmatodea; family Timematidae; genus Timema; species Timema poppense. Next base: position 10,339 of record CABFOV010006779.1, on the reverse strand, counting down.
AGGGGGCGGGGCGGGCCCGCATCTGGAATTTCTGTCTGACGTCACAATGGACCTCACACATCGGACTAGGCCTAGAAGTGAGAGAGAGAGAGAAAGCGATGAAAGGAGAGAGACAGATATGAGCTGAGGCTAACAGTAACGGTTGATCAAGATTACAGTCCAATGTTTATAGGAAGAACCTTATCACCCGTTTCGGTGGCTACATAGTCTAAGGCTTCAAATTATCAATAGACTAGACCCCCGATGACAGGTATATCTGGGTTTGAATCCCGGTAGGGTGTACGTAGGGTGTTTTTTCTAAATGGTTTTCCACTCTCCCTCCATGCCAATGCGGATATACTTCCTATAAATATAACCTTCTTAATTCCTAAAAAAAGTTAAATTAATTAGTGCCTAAGCGTATATACCGATTGGGTAGTAAGATGTAGTGCTAATATATATATATATATATATATTAGCACTACATCTTTTTACCCATTCGGTATATACGCTTAAGCACTAATTAATTATTATGTTTTAATTATATATTTAATTAAATTCTGATTACATATATATAATTAAATTCTGATTTTATATATATAATTACATTCTGATTACAATGGCGTATTAATTTTACTATGTATATTTAAGGGGGCTGACGTAGATCTAATGCACAATGCCTATCTCATATCAAGGTTTGTGAATATCATTATTTAATCGGCTTTCCCATCGTCTAGGCTTATTTCTCAAATAGTTGTTTTAACAAATTTAATAACTCTTAAAATCTCGTAACAGTGCCATTCACCAAGTAAAAAAAAAACTTATTCTTGAAATAAAGGATGAACCATTCTCATTACCTACTTTTATTTTATTATGTATGAAGATACAATTTTAAAGGTCAAAACCACTTTTATTTATTAGCTACTTAATGTAGCCAGTCGCACCTGAACATAACAGGTTAAACGAAAACTTATTATGAATACCTAAGTAACACTTAACGTTGGTAAGAGTAAAGTGAAGTAATTTGCTTTCTATTAAATTAATTCTGTTGAAATTATCTTGGCTTTATGCATCAATCATGCGATTGTAATAATAGTATTTCAGGTCTTACTACCTGTCCAGACAATCCATATATTCAAGATGTTTGGAAACTCATAGCCCAAACCACACATATAATTAGTTTAGTATGGCCAGATAGAACAGGACGCTGATTGGCCGCTATAAATAACTCTGGTCTGTGATTGGCTGTTATAAATAGCCCAGACTCGGTAAAGTGTTGCCACTCCACCTCATGAACCCCCCCCCCCCCCCCC